>CAUZXS010002953.1:95000-115000 GCA_963585895.1 Sepioteuthis lessoniana | reverse complement strand
TTTATGCTTGTAGTGATTTTTACTTTTTTTTCAACAGTTAAGCATTTGAATATACATAAAAAAGATTAAGAAAATTAAGTTTTTGCTGGACACTAACTGTAAAAGTAAGAACGAACTCATAAGCGACGTTCTCCGATGGACTCCTACAATTAGACACTCTAGTGTTAGCCGACTAAGAAAAATTTACACTAACCTGGTCTGTACGGACACTGGGAGTCGTCTAGAGAACCTACCAAGAGCGATAGCTGATAGGGACGCACGGAAGAGAAAGTCAAGGGATTTCGAGCTGTCAGCATGCCCAGATGATGATATGGTTGATATTCGTGTAAAGGTCGATTTTTTTTCTCCCAACTATATTTTTGACAGAGTGGTAGCACATGATAGGGCCCTATCTATGGATTCAATAGAACTAAACTGCGTACTTATGCTAAAGTGAATTGTTTGAATTAGAACTGTTTGACTAAACTGAATTGCTTGAAATAGAAATGTTTTTGACAGTTAAACTCTACTTACATTTAAACTGCGTGGTTATGCTAAACTGAATTGTTTGAAATGGAACCGTTTTTGACATTGAAACTGTACTTACACTATACTGAATTTTTTAATATAGAACTGTTTTGACATTTAACTGTGTGTAAACAAAATCTGTACTTATACTAAACTAAATTAGCTGAATTAGAACTGTTTGAATAAACTGAATAGCTTGAAATAGAAATGTTTTTGATAATTAAACTGTGTACTCATGCTAAACTGAATTGCTTGAAACAGAACTGACTATTTGCATAAAAATGGATTTGGCGTTAAATAACCTACAAAGGTTGATGTGCCATAAAACCCAAACAACCAAACCAAGAGTATAATTTTCCCTCATAAATCAAAGATATCGCAGTAGTGATCAAAGCCCTACTTGTTTGAAAATATCAATTCATGTCGTTCAAATAGATATGACACTTATTTTATTACACTTTCATCTATCACATAAACGAGCTTATATATATTTCACTAAGCTCGTTTGTGCGTGTAGATAGATAGATAGATAGATAGTAGTTTTGGTAAATCTGACAAGTTGAGAAAAATAAGTTGAAAAGGGGTTAAAGCAAAACTGACAACGGATTGGTTTATGCACTTTTCCACTTAGATTTCTCTCTCTATATATATTTATATATATATATATATGTAGTTAGTTAGTGGATCTGTTTCACAGTCTCGTTCTTTCTTCTTTAAAGGCAGATCAACCATCTTAGGTTATTTTACCAAAGCCATCCTTCTAAAAGAATAGAAATGGTACTATTAACCCATAGCTCGGGGGAATGAAGGAGTTCATGCCTTTCCCAAGGATATTTGCCCGAAAGAGAACGACTAGAGTTCGAACTCGTTTACTGCGATTCTCCAGCCCAGAGCTTTAACCATTACACTACGAGGACACCCTTTGTTTTCGTCATCGTTATTTGCACTTTTATTGGTTGTCGTTAATGATAAAGTTAAGCAACAATGAGTCTGCTCATTTCTTATATGGGTGACCACTTAGGAAAAATAGGTACCGTAAACAATTTGAACTTGATCAGAGTGACAAAGCAAAATTTAATAAAATTTAGAGGACTTACATGGAGTAATTGTTAACGAGCATAGCCCCCCACTAAGGGGAATACCGAGAGGATCAAGTGTGTGTGTGTATGTGCATGACTCTCCACATTCAAATGACCTAGTGTCAAATTTTGCCTGGTGGGTGGTCGGATAAATCCTAATTCTAAGGATCATAGACTATTGTGAGTGAGTTCGATTTTCATAATGCTCCCATACTACCGACCTTGCGCCAAACTAGACTAAGTTTGGTAATTGTTTTATACTATGACCTCTTTCTTGTTTTCTCTTGTAACGATGTTTTCTCCAAATATAAACTATACGAAATAGTAGTTTGCTCTAAGTTGGTCAGTGAAATTTCACCTTTCCGCTAAGTATCTTTTCATGTTTTTACTAACGAGACCAAGGGGTCCAACAATCATGGGGACGATGTTGTTTTTGGTTGTTTATTTTTGTTATTTTTGGTTTATTTCTTTTGTGGGGTGGGGGTTCTTTCTACTTTTGTAGGATGTCAATTTCAGCTGCTTTATCTTATTGATAACTTTTCAGATGTTTTCATAGCAACATTTTTTTCCTCAGACGGACAAGGCATGAATGTGTGATTCTTTTCATTATCTTCAACATTAATATCTCTGGTCGCATAGAACAGCTTTCTTTCTGTGTCGTAATCTTGCGAGAATTGTTGTCTTTTAGGCTGTCACTTCCCAGTTTCGATTTGTGTTCATAAGGTTTTGTGCTTGTGAGGCTTCTACATAACATTTGAAGAGACACCAGCGGATGTTGGCTTTAAACACCTGTGAGAGTATTTCAGTTTATGTTGAAACAAAACGACTTGATCTTTTTTACTTCAGTATGTTTGTTTGGAGAGACTGCATTTCCCGTTTGTGTTTTCATTGAGGGTGTTTTTACGATGTGGGTTTTATCATGAAACTTTGATCTAAGGCTGCAGTAACAGAAAAACGGTGTGAGATTTCAGAGTAGATAATTTCAACCAGTTATTTGTGAAGTATTTATCTTCATCTGATTTGTTTATTTTTTGCAAACATTTAGTATCTTTCTATAAAGAACATGTGGCAACAAATCCACTCAATACTCAAATTTTAATGTGGAGTTTTATTTTTCGTCAATATATATATATATATATATATATATATATATGTAAATGTGTATGTGCGTGTATATATAATATGTAAGTGTTTGGTTTGGTTTCTTTGTTTAATCGCATATCAACCTTTGTAGGTTATTTAATGCCAAAGCCATTCTCCTACAAGAACAGTACTGGTACTATTTAACCCATAGCTGAGAGGATAAGGGGTTCATACCTTTCCCAAGGGTATTTGCCCGAAAGTGAACGTAATAGCGCGACTGGAGTACGAACTCGCTTACTACGATTCAGCAGTCCATCGCTTTAACCATTACACCACGAAGACAACCCCCCTATACATATATATATATATATATATGTGTGTGTGTGTGTGTGTGTGTGTGTGTGTGTGTGTGTGTGTGTGTGTATATATGTATATGTGTGTGTGTGTGTGTATATATATATATGTATATGTGTGTGTGTATATTTATGTGTATATATATAATGTGCATATGTGTGTCCCTATATATAGCGTCTATATATATGTGTGTACGCGTGTGTATATATATATATATATATGTATATATCTTTATGTGAATGTTTTTGAGTATATATGTATATATAGTGTGTACAAAAGTTGTGTGTATGTATATATATACAGATAATGTGTGTGTGTAAGGGAATTTCTCGAGGCGTAGTGGCTTCAAAGCAGCAATGCGGCCTCGAAGTAAGCGAGTTCGAACTCCAGTCACACTATTACGTTCACTTTCGAACTAACCCCCTTGGGAAAGATATGAACTCTCTTATCCCCTTTCGGTAATTGGTTAAATAGTATCACTGTTGTTCTTCCATAATGATGGCTTTCGCATCAATTAACACACAAAAGTTAGCATGCCATTTAACAAAAAAAAAAACAAGCCAACCCATATATATATATATATATATATATATATGTGTGTGTGTGTGAGTGTGTGGTTTGAGTGAGAGAAACAGATATGTTTATTTCTATGTGAAAGGTTTGTGTTCGCCAGTGGCCCAGGAGACCAGGGTTCAAACCGTGGTCGAGTCATACCAAAGATTTAAAATGGTACTTGATGCCTCCTTGCTTAACACTCTAAGATATGGATCAAGGGTAAATGGAGCAATCCACGGAAAGGAGTTGCGCCCTCCCCTAAACCACGGTGTAGTAGCTATTGAAAAGCGAGCCTTTAGGTCGCCCTCGACTACGCTCGGTTTGATAGATAGATAGATAGATAACAGAGGTTGGTAATTTTATCCCTGGTACCTCCTTGCTTAACATTCATCATTATAAGGTAGGGATCAAGGGTAATGTGGAGCAATCGAGGGAAAGGAGTAGCGCCCTCCCCATACACCTCGGTGTAGTAGCTATTGAAAAGGGAGCCTTCTGGTCGCCCTCGACTAAGATCGCCAACTTTCCTTTACTTACAACTGCATTGACATAGTCTCAAAGTATTGTTGATTCATCCCTTATTTTGGAACCTGTACGCGTATGTGATCATTTACAGTAACCCAACTATATTAACTGTATTTTTAATCTTATAATTGAAACTCGTATTCAGTCTGACAATTTTTTTTTTCGACCAAGTCGATATAGATAGAAACTCGCAAAAGCATACGCATTTTTAAAACATAAATTCATATAGGAATGTATGAACAGACACACAAACAAGGGTAAACATATATACACATATCTCAGAATGAATATATATATAATATATACTTTTCAAAAGCGTATAAAAACTCACGACTCTGTTTTACATGGTCGATCTTCTAGAAGCCTAGTTAGCTGGAATAGCAGAATACACTGATTGTACTTCTGGTGAGGAGTAAAACGCCGACCATCCATCAACTGTCCTAGATATGATACTAAACCCTCTGATGAGGAGGTTGCAGTCTTGGAACTTTGGGGAATGTGGAGTACCTGTTCATTGCTATTACTCTCATTTCCACTCTGACTTGATGTGGTAATACCTGTTAGGGCCTGATCTACGGGTCAAATAGAACTATTTAATCATTTACTATACTTGAAACCATTTAACTGTGTGCAAACAAATGAGCTTCTGGTTCGTTTGAAAAATGTTACCTAGAAAATATTCACTTTAAGATTGTGTATGAACAGAATTTGGCATTGAATTCCCATCAAGGGTTGATATGTCTTTAAACCAAGTAACAAAACAAACTGATTCCCGGTAATTTTGTGTGTAGAGCGCGTAAAGATTAAACGGAATAAAAACGCTTTGAACTTTAGATTTTAATCATCATATTATATATGTAGAAGTAATTACATATGTATTTACAGTGAGTTTCATATATATATATATATATATATATATATATATATATATATATTCACTGTAAATACATACTCCTACATATATACTATTGGCGGGCCATTGGCTTAATGAATAGAGTGTTCGCCAATGGTCAGGGAGACCGGGTTTCTGTCCCAGGTTGAGTCATAGCAAAGACTCAAGAAATGGTACTTGATGCCGCTCAACACTCAGCATTTTACGGTAAGGATCAAGGGTAAGTGGAGCAATCCAGGGAACGGAGTAGCGCCCTCCCCTACACTTCGGTGTAGTAGCTATTGAAAAGGGAGCCTTCGGATCACCCTCGATTATAGTCGCCAACTTTACTTTTATATATATATATATATACACGAGTAAAATAATATATGTAACTTTAAATAAGCGTACGCTTGTTTGTACGCATATTTGTGGCTAGAATACACACACACACACACACACATATATATATATATATATATATATATATATATATATATACTTTTTTAAGTGAACGTACCCATTTTTTTTTTATTTGTAAACTTTGCACTTGATCGTTCAACAAGAAAATAAAATTTAAAAGACTCTGACCCCCTAGGCTTGTTGCAGTACCGATGTTTGCTATCTCTTTGTCCAAAACGAGTAGATCATTTTTACGAGTGCAGCGGGATCTCATTCGGAGTGCTTACTTTTAAGGGTAACGGGTGGCAAGGGGCAGAATACTTTCTCGATTCTTCAAATAATCATCATTTCAGGGCCAGATAATGGTCGTGGCAATGTTGACAGACGTCCAAGAGGAACCTTAAACAAACAGTCGACCCAAATCAACCTTACCCACAACTCAAACCTAAAATTTGCACACAGATATATAGGGAGGTTTTTTTTTTCGTGGGTGGGGTATTAAAAAATGCACTGGGGTTGTGGTTCAGAATTTCGCCATTAGAATCTAATTTTATTTAATAGGCTTTTGTTGACTGAAATTTTGTTGGAAGTTTATATAGTTTGAGGTTTGTTTTGCGGTGGAATTTGATTAGGGGGTATTACGCGTTCGTTTGTCGTGATTTCATCCCCTACACCTAAGCCATCATTCAGGGGAAAAATGCTTAAGTGAACGGGTTACAGAGTGAAATTTCAGACCTTATAAACTGATATTAAGGTTAACAAGCTAATCCCGCACTCTCTCTCTCTCTCTCTCTCTCTCTCTCTCTCTCTCTCTCTCTCTCTCTCTCTCTCTCTCTCTCTCTCACACACACACACACATACATACACACACTTCTTTGTGTATGTGTGTGTATAAACCGGCTAATTGCTCAGTGGGTAGAGTGTTCGCCAATCATCCGGGAGACCTGGGTTCAATCCTAGGTTGCGTTATACCAAAGACTTTAAAAATGGTACTTGATACCTCCTTGCTTAACACTCAGCAATTAAAGGTAAAGTGGAGCAAGGGTAAAGTGGAGCAATCCAGGGAAAGAAGTAGCACCCTCCCCTATACCTCGGTGTAGTAGCTATTGAAAAGGGAGCCTTCTGGTCGCCGTCTTTTCGTTCCAGGTTATTTTCTTCGTCTTCCCAATTCTTGTTGGTTCTTTATGTGCGATGAAAAGCAACTGCAATTTTGAAAGATTAGATAATTTTTAAAATATTGCTAATATATTGATTAAATGAAGCTTGATTCGGGGTACATTCTGTAAAGAACGAACTCAGTACACTTGCGAAAAATAGCTCGCTGATTCTTGTACTACGGTAGACACTTTTATTGAGTATTAATGAATGGGATTGATGGGTATCTTTATCTATCCTTACACAATTCATTTCTGAGTGCCTGCTTATTTTCTTCTTATCCAGACAATAGATACAATATTCAGAAAGATATACAACACGTGTGACTTTTATTTTTATAATTACTACGTGAGTTTTTCACACTAGCGTTAGCTGGTGGTCTTTCACGAGAGTCTGAGTGACTGCAAGTTCCGTCAGATCTCCAAGACTCAACTCAGTATTCTGGGCGATATTAACAATGCTGTAGTTCCGATGGTCTCTGTTCGTCCTCCAATTTACAATTCTTCCAGTCCACTGTGAGGACCGTTCCAAGTGCGCCAATTACAATTGGTATCACCGTCACTCTCATGTTCAACAACTTTCTTAGTTCTCTGGCAAGGTCCCAGTACTTATCTCTCTTTTCGCTTTCTTTGATTTTCACTCTGTGTTCCGCCGAGACGGCAAAGTCCATTATTTACCCTATTATCCCTATGTGGCAAATTATCTTTGGGGGGGGGCTGTTGATGTTAATTATCACGAGACTTCTGGCCGGTATTAGGTGAGCTGTTTGCATCAGAAAACTCCAGAGAATTCTACGCATTTCATTCTTCAGAACAAAAGTACCATTTGGGGGGTGTCCTCGTGGTGTAATGGTTAAAGCGATGAACTGCGGAATCGTAGTACGTGAGTTCGTACTCCAGTCGCGCTATTACGTTCACTTTCGGGCAAATACCCTTGGGAAAGGTATGAACCCCCTTATTCTCCCTCCAGCTATGGGTAAATAGTAGGACGGACTAGGTTCTTCAGCCTTGGTGAGGCAACTAGTCTAGGAGAAGGAAAACTCTGAATTCAAACCTGTTAAACTCCGCTTAAAAGTCGACCTTGTGTCATATCCTGCCCGAGCGGAGGGGTTGGTAAATAGTACCATTTGGTAGTACAGTAAAATTTTAATTTCTTGCACAATTCCCAGTGGATCACTTTCCCCACCCAGTCGTGCCAAGTCTGATACTCCCTTTGCGGTAGTTTGCTGCATTCTCTAATGTGATTAATCGTTTCGTCTTCCATCACTGCATAATCTCCACTTTTCGTTTTAACATATTTCTTCCCTCTGGCCTTATTTTGTCCGGCTATTAAAAGAGACTATTATAGTTATTATTTACCCTATCGTAGTTGTAACGACACGACTTTCCTTGTAAAATCATATCAAATTTCACTAAACAAGATTAACAATTAAATAATATGTGTTTGAACTAAGGATCAACACCCCGCACTCTTTGTCCATATCTCACTCACTCGCACGCACACACACACACACACATATATATATATATATATATATATATGTGTGTGTGTGTGTTAAGTGAGTGTGAAAACACTCTAGCCAAAAACCGGTTTTCAGTTAAGCCCTCTACCGTCAAATTTTCAAAAAGGCGAAGTTTGAACCTTTTCACACACCTAATTGTATATGTATAAACAAATGAACGTTTGTGTGTGTGTGTATATATATATATGTAGAGAGAGAGAGACACAGACACACACAGACTTGGGATATACACATTCACACACAATATATAATTTTTCCTGTTAGAACTGGTGTATAGATACTAAAAAAAGGTATATATATATATATATATATATATATATATATATATTTATATATATATATATATCAACAAATGGGTCTGTGTACACATGTATGCGTGTATCTGGTGGAAAAATGGAAGTAAATCCGATTGTATGTAAATGTTAAAATACGTAAAAATGTAAGCAGAAAAAGATTTTAATTACAGTAGTTGAACTTATAAATAAATCTACCGAATGAAAACTGTCTTTTTTTGCGGGTGGGGGGAATTGTTTCATATTTGTGCACTTTCATAAACACATACCAACAAATCTGGATGTATATACCGCCAAATATGTGTATATATGCAAGCAAATGTGCGTGTGTGTGTGGGTAACAAATCCGTCTATATATATATATATATATATATATATATATATATATATATATATATATATATGAAAAAGTACAGAAATTACTTTTATCAGGGCATATAATTTAAAAACTAAAACATTTAATGTTAGCAAATTATTCTATGAATAAAATCATTTTTTGGCGAGTGCTTTCATACATTTTCATACAGTCGGATTTATCCCCAATTTTTCCATATATATATATATATATATATATATATATATATATATATATAAGAGAGAGAAAGGGAGGCATACTCATAGTTCGAACCAGACACAGACACTTGTGTGTGTGTGTGTGTATATATATATAATATATATAAATTTGTGTATGCACCTCTATCGTCTAACAGATACAGATATAAACCTGTCTGTGTGTGGTTCGTTTTCTCTCTCTCTCTCTCTCGTTCGCGCGCGCGCATATATATATATATATATATATACTTTTCGATTTTCTTACAGACATGCATACGCACGTGTGTATATGGAAAGAAAGAATGATAAAATTAATTTCTGATTCAACCTATGAGGCGTGTCAAGTACCGGCTATGGAATCCGCCTATTGAAAGAATTCTATTCTATTCGACTAATTCAAATCGATAACCGAAAATATTGATTTGTTGAATGGTAATTTCTACGATTGACTTTTACCTGTTCATGTTCGATTGTCGAATGCCTACGAATTAAAAGAAAAGAAATTTTCTACAAAGAGAAAACCCGATGAGTGGTTCTTTCTGTAAAACACTCTCGCTATACATTTGTTGGGATCTTTCTCCAAGATATCAAGATTCTTTGAATTGATTACGATAGTGGAACGGCAATTTCAACACACACGCATGTATACAGAGAGAATTAAGTGCGTTCTTTTACAAATTTAATAGGTACTAGTTGATGTACACGCTTCGAATTTATAAAATACTTTAATCTAGGGCGCCATAAAAAATTCTATAGTGCATTTTTCAACATTTTTTTTAATTCAGAGGGGAAACGCTATACGTTCTTATTGCATCAATTGCAATGATTGTGCTCGCATTTAAACAGACTAATTTGCATAAAGGATTCTATGAGAATCGAACTCTGAAAGATTGGTTTAATAGTTACTGCCCTAAACCGAATGCTCCGAAATAAATTTACAAACATTAGCAGTCAGGCACATGGCTATAATTAAGGAGGGCTATTCAAGAACTTAGATTGCGAATGAAGTTAGTAATCATTATGTTAATATTGATATATCGATATCAATAACGAGACGATCCGTTGACTCATTGAGTTACCGTTGTTACAACTGTCTATGATGATATTGATGCTTTTATTTAGAAAGGAGGGAAAGATTCTTATTAACATTTCATAGTTGTCTCTTTTATATCAAGAATTTAGATGGTAAATGTTCATGCCAACGCATACCTCACAAAAGTTTAATTTAGTTGCAAATTGGACTGGAAATTACTCTATTCTCTAAATTGGAGTGTTTTCAGTGTATGCTCTAAGGGATTTTTTTTTTTTTTTTTTTTTTGTGATGGTAACACAACGCTAAATCAATTCGTTGCTGCTTTGGATTTTTAATCCGAAGTCATAATGAATGCTGTGTAGTTGTTTTACATCTCAAGTTTAAAGAACAATCGATAAATTTAATGAGTAATGCTTTATTAAGAGTGAATATTTTGATAAGACAACGAATCCGTTACTTCTTTTTTTCTTTTAGAAGTCCTGTCTTTTGTCAATTTAAAATTACACCCAAACTTTTGTTACAAGCGCTAATTGTTATGAATGACAAATCTACCAAAAAAGATCTTTTTATAATTATGAATATCATATAAAGTTTAATGTTTTCTGTAAACATTCTGAGATTTGTTGAAAATTTTGTAATGTGAGTACAATTTTAAAGAGATTTGTTGATATTTTTGTTTTGGTTTTGATTGTTCATCCTATCTTAAAAGCCATGACTGTGTGTATTATGTAATACGGGTAATTACTGGTAGTAATAATTCACACACGTGTGGGTGTATTATTGGTATTTTTTTTTTTTATTTATGAGTTTTCATCTAAGGGTCCTTCACTTAAGTTTAAGTGACATCAAGTCTCCAGGGGGGGTGTCCTCGTGGTGTAATGGTTAAAGCGATGGACAGCGGAATCATAGTACGCGAGTTCGTACTCCAGTCGCGCTATTACGTTCATTTTCGGGCAAATACCCTTGGGAAAGGTATGAACCCCTTATCCTCCCAGCTATGGGTTAAATAATACCACTACTGTTCTTCTAGGAAAATGGCTTTGGCATTAAATAAGCTAAAAAGAGTTGATATGCCATTAAACAAAGAAACCAAACCATCAGGACTCTTCTTAATATTCTAGTCGATTCTCGACAATGCCATAGTCTAGGGGGTTTCGATTGTTCCAGTGATTTCTAATTCCTCCACTCTTTACTCCAAATCTTTGAAGACTGTTACAAGCGTACCAACTAGAATTAGTATCCCTATCACCCTCATGTTCAACAGCTTTTATAGTTCTCTAGCAAGATCCAAATATATATCTCTTTTCAGTTTCATTTTTTTTTAACTCCGCTTGAAGGGCAAAATCCACAAGATGACAAGTTCTTTTCTTGTTAATTAATAATAGATTTGGTCTTCTAACTGGGGTTAGGTGATCCGTTTGTATCTCAAAATTCCAGAGAATTTCATGTGGCTCACTCATTAGAATGGATTCTGGCTTTTGCATATACCATTTTGTTGCAAGGTCAAATTTTAATTATTTGCATAATTCCTTGTGGATCACCTTCCCCACCTATATCTGCCTAGTTTTGTACTCCTTTTGTGCTAGTTTGCTGCATTTGCTAGGTGATTAACCGTTTGATCTCTTTCTTCATATAACCTACACTTGCAATTCTGTTATCGATTTTCGCTTCAATATAATTGGTCTTTATTACGTTATTTCGTGCTGCTGCAGCTGCTGCTATTATTATTATTATTTACTCATTTAGAGTTTTTCACATCAGTGATAGCTGATGGTTTTTCAGTGGAGCTTGAGTGACAGCAAGTCTCCTCAAATCTCCAGGACTCGTCTCAGGATTCTGGCCGTTCTTAGCAATGCTGTCATTTGGATAGTCTCTGTCCGTCCGCCAACTTCCAAGTCTTCCAGGCCTTTTAATAATCCTTTAGTTACTGTGCCTAACGCACCGATCACAATTGGCACAATCGGTACTTTCATGTTCCACAGCTTTTTCAATTCTCTAGCAAGGTCGAGGTACTTATCTTTCTTTTCATTTTCCTTCAGATTTATTCCATGGTCCGCCGGGACAGGAAAGTCGACGATTTTACAAATTTTCTTCTTTTTTTTTTTTTTTTTTTTTTTTTTTTGTTGATTATTATAAGGTCTGGTCTTCTGGCCAGGATTAGGTGATCCGTTTGTATGTTAAAGTCCCATAGGAGTTTATGCGTGGCATTTTCTATTATTATTATTATTATTATTTGTAGTAATAGTATTTATAGCCGTAGTTTTCGTGACTAGTGATATTGTTCTGTTTAAATACCGTTTCCTGGCACATGGTAAGTCTACTTCAAAGTTACATATGAGGCGCACTCAGTGAGGATCGAATTCACAACAGCAATAAAGATCTGTTTCACTATCTTCCTCATCGCTGTCCTCCGACTAGACGTCAGATATCCTTTCTTACCGGTAAATTAGAGATATTCATATTTATCAAAAAAAGATGAGATAAGTGAAGACAAATAAAGTGAGATATGCATTTTCTAATATGAAACAATCAAATCCACAAATCTTAGCGTTTTTTAATCCCCCGCCCTCTCAGAGCACACTCTTTTTTTTTAACATTAGAACCTGCTAGCAAATATCTGAGCTTCAGTGACCTCAAAGGATCTTTGAGATCCTGCCCCCTGCCTAGATGATATTAAGCCGGCTGAACCCTTTTAAGATTTTCCGGTTGCAACGAAGAAACCCCTGTGACTCTCACCATTTATTACAGTCTCACGTGACAGGTCGAGCAGCGGAAAACTGCCCAGTGCACGAGTTAACGGGTTTCAATAATTAAAGTGTCTTTTAAAGAAATCCTTGTGGTTAGATAATCCCTATCGACTTAATCGCTTTGGGAACCCAAAATAATTTGTAATATAGTGGATTTAAGATAAGGAGCGAGGGTTATAATGGAAAGAAAGAATTGCCTTTTATACTGAAGGGAAAATAAATTTTGCCGCACTTTAAAGGACAATGCTGGTTTTGACCTGGGTGCAGTATGTGCATATTAGTGGGTAGGTGATATTCTGATGAATTACTTGAATTATTTGTGTATAATACGTACCCAGCTATGGGTAAATAGTAGAGCAGACTGGGTTCCTCAGCCTTGGTGAGGCAACTAGTCTAGGAGAAGGAAAACTCTGAATTCAAACCTGTTAAACACCGCTTAAAAATTGACCTTGTGTCATATCCTGCTCGAGCGGAGGGGTTAGTAAATATGGAATACGTACCCCTAACTTTTAACAAAGAAATTCTGAAGGGAAAAAATGTGTACAACACGCGCTGACTTTTCAGAATTTGTAACAGCTAGATTTAAGCTGAATTTTCGCCTTGTCGACTGGGGCAGTCGAATGCGACGACTGCACCTCTGCAGAGTCCAGGTTATGATGGTGAGGCTCCACTCTTAGAACTTTCGTTACCATTACTTCCAGGTCAACTCTAACACTGAGTGGTAACACCTATTAGGTTCCCATCTATGGATCAGACAGAACAATTTAATTCTTTACAATACTTGAAACCACTTAACTATGTGCAAACAAATAAGCAATATTATTAACTGTGTGAAAACAAATAATTAATATTAGATAGGAATACTGAATAAATAGAAATACTAATGTGGAATTTAAATAGTAATCTGTGAAAGCACTTAACAGTGTGCAAACAAATGTTTAATTTTAAATTGAATGATTAATATCAGATAGCAATGCTTAAAACCAATTGACTTAGGGCAAACAAATGAGCTCTGGCTTCTTTAAGAATGTTATCAATAAAGTTTTCGCTTTCAGATTATATATATATATATATATATATATATATAACCGTGGTTAAATGAATATACATTAATATGCATACATACACAGACACACACACATATATATATGTGTGTGTGTGTGTGTGTGTGTGTGTGTGCATGTATGTATCTGCATATAATATAACTGGAATAAAATACAACCACTCTTAAATTGTCATTATGAATTTATTTCGGTGAAAAATATTATCTTCGTCTCTTCAGATGACATAAACCATTAATTCAAGGGTGAAAACAGTATATATATATATATATATATATATATATATCATTATGTCACACTATCGGCACGTACATCCCTGGCCCTCTCTCGCCACCCCTCCCTATCGTCCATTGCTTCCGGTAGGCCTTCAGGGCTACATCCTGTATCGGCACAGAGCTGTTGTATGTAGGTTCGAGCTGGTCGTTCTGCCTTTGTTCGTCCATGTGAAGGTGTTCACAGGACTACATCACTAATAGGTTTGTCCCTACTTCTCCAGCAGTGTCCCGCATGTCTGGTTCCTCTGATTTTGATAATTTTCGTGATGGGTGGTAGGTGGCCGTACAGCTGCTGCTTTGTGGGGTGCTTCCTCGAAGACTTGTTCAATATTGCTCGCAGCATTCTTGTGTAGCTGCCGTCAAGCCATGACCCTCACTCAAACCATGATATATATATATATATATATATATTACGAGTTTGTTCACTCGTACGAAGACGAACATTCTTAACTTTCCTGTTTATCCTATTTACCCAACTCCTCCGATCGGGCAGGATATGACACAAGGTCAGTTTTTAAGCGGAGTTTAACAGGTTTGAAGTCAGAGTTTTCCTTCTCCTAGACTAGTTGCCTTACCAAGGCTGAAGAACCTAGTCTGCTCTACTTTCCTATTTACATTGCAATGTTTCAATGTCACACGCGTACATCTAGACACACACAAATATATATATATATATATATATGTGTGTGTGTGTGTGTGTGTGTGTGTGTGTGTGTGTGTGTGTGAGCTTTTCATATGAAGACGAATTAATCTGTTGTCGAGGACGTTGTTATTAATTGAATCTTGATCAGAAATTTTCACTGTATAACGATCGCTTTGTGGGATTGATATCCACTATCAAATTAAATGCTTTAACAAATATTTGTTTCATTAAAACAATATTGTTGTTTGGGGTTTTATTTAATTCATTTTATAATACATCTACAACCCAATTCATTTACCTATGTATATATAATATATATTAGACATCTTGGAAAATGATTAAGTTTTACCTGAGGATATAAAAACAAATAAAAGTTTAACTTCTTTATGTATTATCATCAGATATATAATCACAAATTTCAGTTACTGTAGCTCATTTTTGACACCACGTTTAAAAGACCGTTTTCAAGTATTTTTTTTTCCTGAATGTTCTACTACTACTTATGGAAAATGGCAGTGATTAAAGCACATGAAAATCTGGTGAATATGGAGGGTATACAAAAATCTCCTAACATAAAGATATTTTCTTGGGTTTGTTGTAATGCAGTCGTTTAAAATGAAAGTGATTACATTTTTTTATCATAATATTTTGATAAATTTAACTTATATATTTGTTTTTATAGCCTCACTGGTAAAACGTAATTACGTTCTGAATACCCAAATATTGTATTTATTTAATATTTCTATGCTATAATTGTCTCTCTCTCTCTCTCTCTCTCTCTCTCTCTCTCACACACACACACACTAACACACATGCGGGGTTATATATATATATATATATACATACATATATATATATACATACATATATATATATATATACATATATATATATATATATATATATATATATATATATATATATTGCATAACGTATTAGATACTAGGTGTGTGCAAAATTTAGTTATTATACATATTTTTTTCTCGTATGTCCAGTTTGTAGTTTTTAAAAATGTTTGAACACACACACACACATATATATATATATATATATATATATATATATACACACACACTCCATAAATAAACGTTTTTGAATGGATTTATTGCAGTTATAGATTTCTTTCTGAGTTCTTTAAAAAAATGAAAAAACGATATTTTAAAAAATGCTTATAAAAGCAAAGAAAATAAAACCTTTACAAGAACTTTTTTTCTACGTATGATTTTTTTAATGTCAGTTTTAAGGATATAACACCAAATGTACTATAACGATAAAAAAAAGATTGGAATAGAAAGGGTGGGGAAAAAAACAAGGTACTGACGATGTTGTCGAAGAAAGACAAGTGAATCTGGTACGAAATGAGATATTAGAATGTTTTTTAAAAAAAGATGGTGGAGAAAAGAAAACACAAAATGATAAATACTTATAGAAAGACGATAAAATCGAAGCAATTAACTCGCATTTTTTGTGGGGGATCGTTTTCATTTATTTTCTTTCTTGTAGGGGGTACACACATATATATATATATATATATATATATATATATATATATATATATATATATATATATTCTCCAATCAATCATTTTTTTCTTCTCCTCCAATCATTGTATCAGTGTCGACGACGACTACTATTAGTACAATGTTGCAATTTTTCATGTAGGTGTCTACGCATGCGTACTTGCTAGCTTCTCCTTAGTTTTGATATTGGATAGATATTCCCAAACGTTTGCAACATGCAAATGTCACCAAGTAGAAGAAACTCATCAAATTTTGTAAATCATTTTATTCATTCATTTTTTTTTTTCTTATTTCTCATTAAATTTTTTCTTAACAGAGTAAACACAATAATGAAACCATCCTTACGTAACAATTTAACATACATCGATCTCGTGTATAGGTCGACCCTTTATTTATGGTCTCGAATTCATTAATTCATAGAATTCCTTTTTGAAGCCAAGGATTCTCATCATACTGGAATTTCTGCCTTACAAAATTCTTATTCCTGTGTCGACCGATGCCAGTTTTAAGCTGATAAATTAGGTTTCCAAAATTCGACTTATGCACGACTATATACGGAAGTTATTTCAAAGTTTGGTTTGGTTTGGTTTCTTTGTTTAATGGCATAGCAATCTTTTTTAGGTTATTTAATACCAAAGCCATCCTTCTAGAAGAACAGTAGGATAAGGATAAGTGGAGGATAAGAGTATTTGCCTGAAAGTGAACGTAATAGCGCGACTGGAGTACGAACTCGCTTACTACGATTTCGCAGTCCATCGCTTTAACCATTACACCGCGAGGACACTGAAATTATTTCAAAATTTGTGCTTAATTAACAAAACGTGTTGCAAGGATTGAACTCACTGTGAGACTGATTCATGAGCCCTTGCTTCATGATGAGGTATCTAAGAGTATTATTGATATTTACAAAGCTTCGCTTGACACAAGGTTCAAAGCTCTTTGTGAGTAAACTCTTTCCGACAGTGATTGTCTGCAAGACTTGCTAACCTCTACCTGACGGAGAGGTAACTAGTTAAATTGATATTTATTTTAAAATAATTATATAAAAAGAAATGTGTATCCTGGGAGCAGAAACATTTGAAATACAAATCTCTAATTAAAATTGATATCTACCAAAAATGATAAAATCTAAGCATGAAACCCCTAAATAGGATCGAATTCACGAAGTAAATTTTAAAATTTGATTAATTTACTATCAATTATAATATTATAATTTCTCAGCATTTAAGTTGCACACACTGAAACCATGATAGAAATAAACTTGAAAAATATATTTACCCAACCCCTTCGCACCAGTAGGATGCGACGCAAAGTCAATTTTTTTAGCGGTGTTTATGTTTAAAAACAGTTTTCCTTTTCCGAGACCGGTTGCCGTACTAAGGTTAAAGAGCCCAGTCTGCCCTACTATTTACCCATATATCGAGGAAGAATAGTTTGAATTGTACCCTTTCCGAAGGGTATTAGCGCTATGTGAAATGCGAACAGTTTTGTTTAGGATTTGAACTCGGACCGCTGTGTGCATTTTCAACATTGATAACCATTACACTTCGAGCGTCTCTTGAAAAATATAACTTTACAAGGAACACAGAAAATTTTGCCCTTGTTGAATGAATATCTGCTGAGTGTCTACACGACAATATCTGCATATTTTCATTTTTAGATAACTAGAGTTTTCGTCACCTCAAAAAAAAAAAAAAGGCTCGGACTTTTTTTTCTTTGAACATTGATACAATACAACCTTCTCCTCCTCCATCATCATTCATCTTATTTTGTTCAACTAAACCTCGTCAAACCACGAGTTATCATAAAAGAATAATGTCGGACAAGCTCAATTGTAAGTACGCGGGGCATACGATAAGTTTCCAGACTTTTTTCGTGTGGGTACTTTAATTGATAGTACACACATGAAACTCTAGTCCCCTTCAAAGTAATCTCCTCCAGTTGCAATGCACTTGTTCTACCGTTCCAACAACTTCTGGAAGGCCCCATTCAAGTCTTCTTGTGTGAGCGTGTCAATGACCTTCGTCACAGCCTCTTTCAGCTCCTCAATTCTCTCATAACGACAGCCCCTGGGCTTAGGGAATAACTAAAAGTCACAGGGAGCAAGGTCTGGACTATAGGGAGGCTGAGGAACTGTCTTGATGCACATTTTGGTCAAATAGTCTGTGACAAGGATGGAGTTGTGTACTGGTGCATTGTCCTGGTGGAAATGCCACTGACCCGATTTGAAGAGTGCTGGCCTCTTCCGACGGAATCTCTTCCTGAACCCCCTTAAAACCTCAACATAGTAACCCTAACTCTAACCCTTTGGCCAATCAACTCTGGTGTACTGACTTCCTTACTCCACACCTCTCATCATCCCTTACAGACTCCCTGTCTTCCTTGAATCTCTTATGCCACTCAAAAACTGATGCTCGATTCATGCAAGATGCTCCAGAACCAGTCTGAAGCATTCCATACGTTTCTGTGGCATTTTTCCAAGTTTAAAATAGAATTTTATTGCATATCGTTCTTCTAAAGTGTCCTCACGTCTAGATTGCATTTTTGAAATTCACCAGCAGTGACAATCAGGCTTTAGTAGGGTGTATTCCAATTGCTGCTGTAGGTGTTCATTTGAACCTGAAATCATAAAAATTATTCAGTCATCTCGTAATATGTATAGCAATAACATAGTGAATTTTCAAGAGTCTACGACAATTTTAAATGCCCATACGAAAAAAGCCTGAAAACTTATCGTATGCACCTCGTATATAGGTTTAATCGTTATTAAGTACTCTTTTTACATGGGTGTTTTCTGGGGTTGGATGGTTACAAGGTCATTTGCTTCCTTCCTTCTTTGAATCAACATGTTCTTTTCTCTCGGCTGGAACAAACCTTATTGAAGGCGAGGAGTCATCCACAGGGTCATCCACTCGGTAACACAACAAATGATGAAAGGCACAACGTGGTCTCAACGAGTGGAATGGCTTTAGTGTAAAAAAAACATAGGTATAGTAAGATATTCAATATATTATTTTGTGCTTTCCCTTGACAAGTAACAACGGAAAACTAATGCCCTCAATAATAGTAATGTAAGTACCATACAAAGCAAATGTGTGTGTTGTGTGTGTGTGTGTGTGTGTGTGTGTGTGTGTGTGTGTGTGTGTGTGTGTGTGTACTTAAGAAAGGTAAAATGGAAGAAAGATATGTTTGATGGTTTGTTTATTTGCCAACACGTTTCAACTTCCATCTTTTTTTTAATGCAAAAGTGTTTTATCAAAATTATTTTGTATTAGAAATAATTATGATAGATAGAGCTTGATTCAGTTAGAAATCTTCATCAGGGCTTTATAGATCTTGCTATGTGAAAAAACGGATTCAACCTTTTTATTCCTATATATATATATATATATATATATATGTGTAATATATATATATATATGTGTGTGTGTATGTGTGTGTGTGTATTAAAATTTACCACTAAAAACAGTCGTGATCGGTAAAAATGAAGTGCTCTATGCAAAAAAATGCGGAGCAATATTTCACTGATAGAATAAAGTTAAATTAAAATCACCCAAAACTCTGAGTTTTGTGCACACGATTTTTCAGGTGTCTGAAATCCATCGAATTCAACTGATTTCTTATCTGTTTTCAATATCTTATGCAATTTTTAAGTCTCGTTACTATTTACTCTGTGAAGTGGTCAGTCTAGCACCAAATTGAAAAGTAAATATTTAACTACATGGGTGACATTTTGATACCAATTTCTGTTCTTCATCCAACAGAATCCTAGGATTTAAGCACAATTTCCCTGATTCTGATCGCTTGGTAAAAGCATAGCCTCACT
>CAUZXS010002953.1:70000-85000 GCA_963585895.1 Sepioteuthis lessoniana | reverse complement strand
AGATGGCGATTGGCTTTTATCTTGTCGTGTCTGACATTCAATTTAAAAAGAAAAGAGAAAAAAAAAAAAAGAAAGAAAATCCTTCTGATAATTGTTAATCTCTTTAAACAACCATCCATTCAGCCCTAATTACTTCGTTGTTTTAAAACGGCCTCTGCTCAGCCAAACAAACCGGACTCGGATTGTAACCTGGAGGGGGAGAAGGGAAGCAGCGAGATTATTTATTTAAAAGGATAAAGCAAAATCCGTTTCTTCCGCATTTGTAAAACAAAATCCTGAATATATCTGGGCCGAGCAAAGAAAGAAAATAAATAAAAACCATCCTTTCACTATGAATCCCTCGTCAAACATCCGACATGGGGGTCATCAAGAAAAGAGTTCATTAAAAGAAAAAAAGTTCCCAAAGCAACCAAGACAATTAGTTTGAAGAGTACAATTAACATTTTGTTAAAAAAAAATCAAGAAAATAGGAGTGTCAGGCTGGTTAATTTATTGGCGTCGAGTGATAGCTCGATTCCAGGTGAAATTCAGTTTACGCACCAAATTAAAAAAGAAAAACACACACACACACACACACACACGGAGTAATTTACGGTATTATCACAAAAAAAAACAGAGACTTCAAGTATTTCAAATTCTAAACAAAAAAAAACAACAAAAAAAAACGACTGAAATACTTAAAAGATTGGGGGGGGGGGTTCTGTCTGACGATCGTGGCCTACAGCGAGTGAAACTTATAGTAACGGCTTCTGGCAATTGTGAATATGTTAATATTTTAGATTTTATACCTGTTCTACTTCGGATTCGAAATACAGAGAACACTTATTTAATATTTCCTGTAAACATTGGGATTTTACAACTACGCTTCAATTTACATGTTCCAATATATATATATATATATATATATATATATATATATATATATATATATATATAATTTAGTATTAAAGGCCTATCATGTAAATACTTATTTCTTGATAAAGTGCGAAATATCAGTGATAGAGCCACTGATTAAACTGATAATCATATAACGATCGTGTTTTTGAAAAAGAAAATCTTAAATTCGTTTTTAAATTCTTTTTAACTACCTTTTTGAATATTTTAAAGATGTGCGCGCACACACACATCCATACACGCACACACACGCACATGCACATATATCTGTCAAAAATCTTTTGATCAAATATATAGTTTGAGAAAAGTCATTAAACTCAGAAGATTTGGAGGTGCCCGTGGTTATCGTCGTAGGAAATGGACACGGCGACACGAGTTCAAATCCTGGACGAGTCTGATTGCATTTCACATAGCACTAATACCCTTGGGAAAGGTATGAATCCAATTATTCTCCCTCCAGATATGGATAGATAGTAGGACACACTGCGTTCTTCAGCCTTGGTGAGGCAACTAGTCTAGGAGAAGGAAAACTCTGAATTCAAACCTGTTAAACCCCACCTAAAAATTGACCTTGTGTCATATCCTGCCCGAGTGGAGGGGTTGGATTAACATCTCAAGATTTTGGGGGACAATCAAACTCCTTGGTTTTGGCTTTGTGTTAACAACGGTCGTTTAATAGCCCAATTGACTGAGGGGACTGTAAAATACACCGACTGCATCTCTGCAGAGGGGTAAGATTCCCCCAACGAGTGTCCTTGTATGACATTAAACAATCTGATCTGGTAATTCTGGAGATTTGAAAAATGCAGTGTACCCCTCTGGCCCGGAGTAGTAGCACCTGACAGGGTCCAATCTACGGGTCAAATCGAACTGTTTGATATTTAGACTGGGTGCAAACAAATGACATGTTAAATTGAATTGTTAGAAAGAGAACTGTTTGATCATTTAACTGTGTAAATAAATGACTGATGTTTAATTGAATTGTTTGTGATACATAGCAATGCTTGGAACCATTTAACTTTGTTGACTGATGCTAAATTGAATTGTTAGAAATAGAACTGTTTGATTATTTAACTGTGTGTAAACAAATGTTTGATGTTTAATTGACTTGTTACGTTTGTTTATTCATCCTATATGTCTAATATATATGAATAAACCGGATTTGATATTAAATAACCTACAATTGTTAATATGCAATAAAACCCAACCCAACCAAATCATATATATTTAATATATATGTATAAAGAGGATTTGACATTCAATGACCTACAATGGTTGATATGCCATAAAACCCAAACAAACTAAATCCTTTATGTTAGTTGTCTAAATTTGTCTTAATTTTTATCATTAAGGGTTTTCGGACTATTGTCTTCATCTTTATTGTTATTTCCACAGATGAAGACATTAGTTCGAAAACCCTTAATGACAAATCCTTTATATCTAATATATATGTCTAAAGAGGATTTGACTTAAAGGAATAAGGTCCTTTAAAATCAAGTTTTGCCTGATGATCGTAAAAACGTGAAACTACTGGTAGCAGTATGTAATTTTGATTTCTTTATTACGCTGTGTGTGTGTGTGTGTGTGTGTGTGTGTGTGTGAGAGAAAGAGAGAGAGAGAGAGAGAGTTTGGAAAAACCAAATAAAACCAAATCCTATATATTTGATATATATGTATAAAGTGGATTTGACATTGAATAACCTACAATGGTTGATATGCCATGAAGCTCAACCTTGTTTGAATGTTTTTTCTGTCATAAAACAAAAACAATATCAAACAATTTTTTTTTTTTTGGTGGGGTATAATGTTTTTCTCAAAGAAAACAAAAATGAATGTTATATACTCAACTGTAGGTGAATTCAGTTTTCATCAAAACGATAAAACGCCTGAAACAACTTAAAGCAAAAAAAAAAAAGGTTTGTTTTATTTAAACACTTTATAAATGAATGTATTTTTATGAACACTTCAATGAGAAGTAATGGTTAACGAGCTAATGAGCCAAACTATTATTACCGAGTTGGATCATCAACGTATGCGTTAAACATTTTTATTGATATATTTCATTTAATATCCTTTCAAATATTCTTCTTTTGTTTTTAAACATGAAAGCAATTCATAGAGGTAGTGGTGAATCTCGCTTGAATAATAGTTTCGATCGATACATTCATTATTCTGATGAGGCTATACTTCTAACGAAACACATCAATTTGATTTTCCAACCCCCCCTCTCTCACACACACACACACACACACACACACACACACACACAGAGTAATAAAGAAATCAAAATTACATACTGCTACCAGTAGTTTCACGTTTTTACGGTCATCAGGCAAAACGAGATTTTAAAGGACCTTATTTCTTTAAGTCAAATCTGAGTATAGTACATATAGTGGTGCTTTTTTTCTTCTTTTTTCTTGAGTTATATAGTCTTGCGATGATCGTAAAAGTATTGGTCATAAGGTGTGGTTTTTGGTTTCTGCGTAATGTACAGCATATCTACGTACAATCTCAGATAACAAGCGTTTATATCATAAATACCGTAATCTTTAAACACACGTTAATGATCGTTTAAAAACAAAAATTGAAATTAAATATTTTTACTATAATTTTAATAAATCCTGTAAATCCGTTAGCCATCAAATATTATCGCCATTCTCTTCAATTTTTCTTAAATTTAATATTTTTTGTGGAGAGGGGGGGGTCTCTGGCTGTTCTTTATCCACAACTAGACATTTAAAGTTTTCTTCGTATGTCTCCCTTACCCAACGAAGGGACCACGCCCACAGGACGCTAAACTGACGAGCCAATAGGGGAGCCTTTCCCCCACTGTCTTCTGCTTTCTAATAGAAAGAAAGATAAAAATAAAAATAATTTTTTAAAAAACGGAGAAAAGTTAATAAGAAAGTAAGAAAACCAGAAAAAAGAAAAAAAGATTTTTTTTTAATTTTAAGAAAAAGCGAAAAAGAATGATAAAGTTTAGTAAAAAAAAAAGTAGAGAAAAAAAACTTTTTAGAATGGAAAGAAAGGAAGGAAAGACAAGAATGAAAGAAACATTAAAAAAACGTTTTTAAAGAAAGCAAAATAAAGACAGAAAAAGAAAGAAAGAAAGAAAATTACGAAAAGCAGGATAAATAGAACGAAAGAAAGATTTTTTAGAGAGAGAGAGAGAGAGAGAAAGAAAAAAGTGATTGTTAGTATTATAATATTTGCAACAACAATGATTATTGTGTGGGTTAGCTGTGAACAACCAATGGTAACATGTCTGACCAATGGTAAGAGCTCTGAGTGACACTGTTAGCATTTTCAGCCATTTATCACAGACAACATTTGCTCGCCCAATCAGACGCACACAGCTGACGCGGCCTTCTGTATGAAATTCTAAACGGCAACTACTATTCAGAAGGAATGGCCTGCTCAGAAAGCAGCCTCTTCTATTCATCTCTTTCTCTTGCTTTCATTCGCTTTTACTGACGGTAGCTGTATTAAAAGCGGGTGTGCGTGTGCGCTACTTCTAATTGAACAGATGTACGATTCAATTGTTAAAGTTCACCTTGAAAATTTTCCCTATTTTACCGACTGAATAAATAAATAGGCAATCATTAATAGCGACGACGCTAAGTTCCTCTTATTCTTTTTTCTTTCTCTTCTGCTTTTTGTTCGCGCGCATTGGGTATCGCCGCTCAGCGCGGACAGCACATGTTCACGAAGTCTGAAACAGCTTTCTTAAAAGTTTTACTCTCAGATATTAAATATACAAAAATTACTTTCCAGCCAGGGTACCATAAAATAGAAAAATAAATCTCACGACCAATCGTTTCAGGGTATCAATAAACATTCGTTATGAATATATTTATTTTGTGTATCGATATGCAAACACACACTCAAGCAGCACAGTGAGGATTGTCTTCAAGACTAGCTCATTGACCATTACAGCAAATCTGCAAACATTTATGTGTGTATGTATATAGATATGTACTTGAATGAATATATATATATATATATATGCGTGTGTGTGTATATATATATATTTTGACGGAAACACAATATGCACATGCATATATAGATTTAATATTAACTGCTTATTATTCTGCTCAGAGAATATCAAACACTTTAGTCTTTACTATACTGACACTTTGAGATATATATATATATATATATATATATATATATATATATATATATATATATATATAATGATTATTGTACTGGCCCTTTGAAATAGTGGGCAGAGTATTCACCAATGGTGCAGGAGACATGAGTTCAAGCCTAGGTCGAGTTATACCAAAGACTCAAAAAATGGTACTTGATGCCTCCTTGCTTAACACTCTGCAATATAAGGTACGATTCAAGGGTAAATGGAGCAATCCAGGGAAAAGAATATCGACCTACCCTACACTTCGGTGTAGTAGCTATTAAAACGGTCGGCCAACTAATGTATAATGTACAAACACGCACACAACTGGAGGCACTCGTAGTTCAATGATTATCGTCGTTGTAAATGGATGCGGCGACCCACGTTCAAATAATGGACAAAGCTATTTTCCTTTCATGAAGCACTCTGGTTTGAAATTCAGTGTTTTACTTTTAAACCGGTTTAAACCGGTTGCCATACTAAAGATAAAGAACACAGTCTGCTCTACCAATTACCCAAGGCTGGAGAGAGGATTGTTCGATTCATACCTTTCATGAGGGTATTAGCGCTATATGAAAATGCAGACAGCCTTGTCCAAGATTTGAACTCTGTTCACCGTGTCCATTTTCTACAACGATAACCGTTACTCAATAAGCGCCTCTTATACGTACATAAGATTCAATTGTGTGTGTATGTGTGCTCTTGTGTCATTAGGTACATCATTTCATTCTCAAAAGAAAATAAATACTGAGATTAGGTGCCATTAATGAAGTTTCCTTATTTTTAACAATGTTTCGGTCGACACGTTCTCAAACCTTCTCCAGGAGAACTTTTTTAGTTTTTTGAATTTATCTTGTACATTTTTCATTAATGCTTTCGTAAATTACTTGTTATAGATAAAATGTAATTCTTTGAGTTGTCCAATTCAAAGAATCATGAAATCTAAGTAGGAATGATCTATTGAGATTCATATCTTCAAATTCAGCCAGGGACAATTATTTTAGGATGTTGGTTCTATAAGAAACCAAAAGTATTTTCAGATCAACATTGAAACATCGCCCACCATTTATATGCAGGAGTTTTGATTTTACTAAAAAAATGTCAAAAATCAAATTTTGAATTTGTCTGATTGTTAAAAAAAATATCCTGTTTTTTAAACTATTATTGTTAGTAATTCATATACGAGAAAACTTACTTCAATAACTTAAAACTTATTTATATATATATATATATATATATATATTAAGAAAACCTGTCTTTTTTCAAAATTATTAAACCCTTGACACTTAGTTTCAAGTTATGTATTAACAGTGAAGTAAATATTAGTTTAAGAGGGAATATGATTTTAAAAAATTCGAATTTTGTTGGTTTTTATCGGAAAAAATCAGGGGTCACTCACTTAAATGACGGGTACTGGCTCAATTTTTGACTGAAAAATATTATTTTTGTTTGTTTGTTTGCTAGCTCGTTTTTCGTTTTTTTAAGGTTTTAATCAACCAAACTTCCAAAAAAATTGCCCTTACTAGAATTTGAAGATATGACAAAAAAAAAAAGACTTCTTTAAAAATTCTTTCAATTTTTCTTTCACCAAAAAATAATTTGTAAAATACAAATTTAATAAAAATAATAATCTGCGGCGAAAAAATTTTATAGACATGTGAGGATATAATCCAGTCTTGGGTTATTTTATGCCTGGAGGTTAGGGAATTGCGTTCATTGTACGTTTATATTTTACATTTTTGTGTAGTTGTTTCTAAAGATTGATTAAATGATTTTAACGACATATCAACTGGTTTAGGGTTATTTTATGCCTTGAGGTTAAGGAATTGCGTTCATTGTACATTCATATTTACAGTCTTGTGTGATTGTTTCTTAAGACTGATTGAATGATTTTAACGGCATATAAACTGATTTAGGGTTATTTCATGCATAGAGGTTAAGGAATTGCGTTCATTGTACGTTTATATTTTACATTTTTGTGTAGTTGTTTCTTAAGATTGATTAAATGATTTTAACGACATATCAACTGGTTTAGGGTTATTTTATGCCTTGAGGTTAAGGAATTGCGTTCATTGTACATTCATATTTACATTCTTGTGTGATTGTTTCTTAAGACTGATTGAATGATTTTAACGGCATATCAACTGGTTTATAGTTATTTTATGCCTTGAGGTTAAGGAATTGCGTTCATTGCACATTCATATTTACATTTTTCTGTGATTGTTTCTTAAGACTGATTGAATAATTTTAACGGCTTATCAACTGGCATAGGATTATTTTATGCCGGGATGTTAAGGAATTGCGTTCATTGTGCATTCATATTTACCTTTTTTGTGTAATTGTTTCTTAAAAGTTTTTTTTTTTGCACAATGTGCTATCGAATAGGAATAATTTTTAAACAGATCTATTTGACCCATTGATGGAACAATAACAGATACTATCACCTCGAGTCAGAGTGGACCTGGGAGTAATGGCAGTATTAGGAGTAATACACTCTCTCTAAAACTGGTGCCTCATCGTCAGATACATTTTAGTGCCAACCAAAAGACGCTTGTTTTTTGTTTTTATTTTTTTTGTTTTTTTGTTTTTTTTTTGGTTGGAGGGTATTACTCTTCTGCAGGGAAGGGATGATACTGTCAGCATATTCTGAACCCCACCGACAGACCCTATAATTTCTTTTTCGCCTATGCAACATAAAGTTTTAGTGTCGTGAAAATGTGTTGAAGGGAAGGTTTGGGAAAATGCTGAGTTCTTTTGTTAAAAAATAAATGAAATATGATTGGGTCGTGAATGAAACAAGTTAGAAAAGGATTTTTTTTTTTAAACTTTCCTCTTAGCCTTATGCCTTACTTGTAATTTTATACATTTAAATATCTTCGAATATTTCAGTGTTACTGTGTTACAGAAAAATAAATGATCTCAAAAAAAAGTTGGTTTAAATTGAATATTTCTAGGGTACAACACATTGGCGAAAAAAATTTAGATAAAATCATTAAAATAGTTGAAAATAACCCAACAATAAATAATACTTATGGAATGAATGTTCCGACAAATTACTGGAAAATAAATGTGTTCAGTTTATACTCAGAAGCAAACTCTATAAATGAAGTCAATTACAACCCGGAAAAAATGGTATGGCATTCAAAGTCCGTTTGAGACGCCATGAAGACCTTTTTTTCTTTTTCTTTTTTAATGAATGCAGAAAACGGGAACGAAAAGCCAAAAATTCAGACTGCGATTAAGAAAATGAAATGACGCAGAACATAAAATCCTTTGCAATTATATTCTCTCTACATAAGCCTAATGATTTCAATATGGCCGATACCTTATAGTGCCTAACTGAGGCGTGCTTAACGGAACGGTTATAGTCGTACAAAATGAGATTGGCGACTTGAGTTCAAATCCTAGACGAGGCTGTTTGCATTTCACTTTATATATCATCACCTCCGCAGGGTACGACACAAGATCCATTTTAAGCGGAACTTAACGGGTTTGAAGTGAGTTTTCCTTCTCCTAGACAGGTTGCCATACCAAGGTAAAAGAATCCATTCTGATCTACAATTTGTGCCCTTGTTATACTTTAAATGGAATCAAGTATTCATACTGAATACGAATAATTTTTAAACAGATTTATTTAACCTATAGCAGGGACCATAACTGATACTACCATTCTGTGGACTAGTGGAGGGGTACTCCACACTCCCCAGTGCTCCAGAACCTGAGCCTCACCACTAGATGCAGTTTAGTGTTATACCCAGGACACCCTTTTTTAAGGAGGTTTTACCCCTCTACTGATGATACATTTAGCATATTCTGAGCCCCACCGACAGGCCGTTCATCGGGGGGGGGCATATTTTTACTGAAATTTATTTAGTTTTCAGAGACTACATTGTAAGTTTTTGCAGGAATTACGAACGGACGAAGAAAACAAACGGACAAGAAAGTCACTTGTTTTCAGATAAGTGGATAGATAGATATCAATATACAAGAGGTTGGTTGCTTGCTTTTTTTTGTTTCGTTTTTGTTTTTTTACAGCGTATCAACCATTTCGGGTCATTTAACGCCGAATTAAGTCATTTTTATAAAAGTTTCAAACAATTCAGTTTACAATAAGTATAGTTTTTTTTTTTTTTTTTTTTTTTTTTTTTTTGCTTACACAGGGTTAAATCTCAAAACAATTTCAAACAATTTAGTTTAACATAAGTACACAGTTTAGTGCTATTTGATCTATTGATAGGACCCTATCAGGTGCTACCACTCCTAACCAGAATGAACTTCGGAGGTGCTCTGCATTCCCCAAAGCTTCTGTATAACTGGAGCTTCACCATCAGATTGTTTAGTGTCATAATCAGGACACTCGTTGGGGAAATCTTACCCCTCCGCAAAGATGCAGTCGGTGTATTCTGCAGCCCCACCTGACTGGATCAAGAATATACAAAGTGATTAAAAACTAACCCCATATTTTAGAATAGTCATAATTCATTTATCCTATTTACTAACCCCCCCCCCGCTCTGGCAGGATATGACACAAGGTCAATTTTTAAGCGGAGTTTAACAGGTTTGAATTCAGAGTATTCCTTCTCCTAGACTAGTTGCCTCACCAAGGCTGAAGAAATCAGTCTATCCTACTATTTACCTATAGCTGGAGGGAGAATAATTGGATTCATACCTTTCCCAAGGGTATTAGTGCTATGTGAAATGCAATCAGTCTCGTCCAGGATTTGAACTCGTATCGCCGTGTCCATTTCCTACGACGATAACCATTACACCACGGGCACCTCCATAATTCATTTATAGTAAGGAAATAAATTAGAATTTTAAATCTTATATTACTATGGATACGAAAAGACTATTTCTATTGTTTCTATTCTTAAATATACTTTCTATGTATAATGAGTTACATTCAAATTTACTAATCCTCTTCTTATTACAAAGTCATGAGCAGTAAATATAATCTGCTTGAACTTTTTAGTCGTTTATCATTATAAAATTGAAGAGAGATCATTGTTTTCCTTTTGACGCAATTAATAACAGACGTTAACTACTTAGAATTCTGGTTTCGCGTTGTAACACGGGCAAAACAAAAATTGCTATATATTCTTCGGGTGCCTAACCGTCAAAGATGTCTTAGTAAGGTAACTTCGAATAGCATTTACTCTAATGGGATCGGTATTCCCTAGGTATCCTACTATTGTCATCTTTATATATATATATATATATATATATATATAATCAGGGGTGGGAAAACTGCAGCCCGCTGCACTGTGCGGCCTATGGGAGCCTCTAAAAGAATTTTTTTAAATAAGAAATAAACTCTTGCACTCGAATTGGGACTAAATTCTTTTGATTTTAGAAGATACAGCCCTTTGATAATTCATAACCCAGTGATTCGGCCCTCCCACCAAAAAGTTTGCCCACTCCTTGTGTGTGTGTGTGTGTGTGTGTGTGTGTGTGTGTGTGTGTGTGTGTGTGTGTGTGTAAAATGTACTGTTGGTATAGCATATCTATTTGTCTATTGAAAAATATTGTCCGTGTATATTTATGTGTGCGTATGTATGTGTTTATATATGTATATGCGCCGATATACACATATATATATATATATATATGTGTGTGTGTGTGTGTGTGTGTGTGTGTGTGCACATATTCATGTGTATATATATATATATATATATACGTGTGAATGTATTTAATTGGTTGTTTGTGATTTATGGCAGGTCAACCCTTGTAGGTTATTTAATGCCATATCTTGTTTATATATATATATATAGCTCTGATAGAACGAAACAGTCTGTCTGTGAATGACAATATATATATATATATATATATATATATATATATATATATGAATATTATGCTGGTAACGTTATTTTTAAACAAGAAAGAACTCATTTGTTTACACACATAGAAATTGTTTCAAGTATGACTATTTATTGTTTCCACACAGTTCAATATTTTCATGTAGTGCTATTTAATGCTAATAATTCAATCTAATATTGATGATATTCCCAAGTAAAAAACTGAACAGTTCTCTTTGACCTATAGATAATACCCTTACAGGTGCGACCACTTTGGTTTCGAGGGGACCTGAGAGTTATAGTAAGTGATAGAGCCTATTGCCCAAACTCCAAGACAAGAGCCTCACTATTAGATGGTTAATGTCATACCAGGACGCTAAATGGTTTCAAGTATTCCTATCATACACTAATAATTCTAATCAACATTATACATTCGTTTGCACACTGTTAAATGGTTTCAAGTATTGCTATATAACATTAATTTAAAATTACTCATGTATTTGCACAGATTTAAATAGTTTCATGCATAGTGAATGATAGTTCTAGTTGACACATTGATTAGACAGATACGATCACTAGGCGTCTGCGTGGAACTGAGAGTAATGGCCATGAAGGAGAACTCACATTCTAAAAAATAGCACTTGATGCCTCTTTGCTTAACACTTAGCATTACAAGGTCCGAATCAAAGGTAAGTGGAGCATCCAGGGAAAGGAGTAGCGCCCTTCCCTACACCTCGGTGTCGTAGCTATTCAAAAGGCTGCTTTCGGATCGCCCTCGAGTACGCTTGGCCAACGCACTAACTTATATATTTATGAATGCATGTATATACATATATATATATATATATATATATATATATATATATATATATATATATATATATATAGATCATTGCGAGATTCCGCCCGATGTAAGGTAATTCGAGAGCAGAGTGGTGTGAAGGACGTGATCCCGTTCAGCAGGGTCGGACATGTTGCAAAATTCGCTGGCAACAGTTTAACCTGTGCTGTTGATTTGTATCCAACAGACTAAAAATGACCAACTGGAAGACCTCCACAATATTATCGAGCAATCCAGGCCAATATGAAGATGAAAGGCGAAAAGCAACAACCGCATGGGAGTTCATTTTAACCAGCGATGTGGAAAACATCAAGCGGCCTGGGCAATACAGGAATAAATTATATAGCTTGTTTATAAAGACAGGGTTCTTAATATCAGTGATAGGTTTGGATAGTGTGGACACAGTAGTCAGCGACGCTTGATAACAGTCAGTTTCACGCCGACGTGATCATCAGACCAAGTGGTTCCCACTTTATATCCCTTTATATACTGTTGTGTGGAGCATGATGGGAAGGGAAATATAGTTTGTGGGGGCATTCTTGTTTATACTGTGTGGTTATTTATTCTCTTGTGCCTAATTTATTTGTTATCATATATATTTTGTTCATTAATTTTTGTGAGTTTTCAGGTTACTAAGAAGAACTTTGTTTTCATGTCCACACACACTCATATATATATCACATGGTGATGTCTGTGACCCTAGGTTTCATGCTTTACACATTCTTCAAACTTAGACCATGAAAACTAGGGTCACAAAGCCTACCCTAATATATATATATATATATATATATATATATATATAAGTTCTATCATTGATATTGAGTACTATTTAATAATACCGCAAAATTTTGTCCACTATTAACTCACCAAGTGAGGTAGTGATAACCATAAACCTCTCCAATATATATATATATATATATAGCTGGTGTGTACGTCGCTCTGTCACTAAAACCACTGCTGCTTCCCAACTCCTAAGTAGTCCGGCATATAACTTGACAAAAGTAGCGATATTTTTTTAATGGGATTAGCTAATTTCTATATTTTACTATAAAAATCGCTTGTTTGAGAAAATGCTTTTAATACAGTTCAGGTTTTTAGATAAAAACCCTTCTAAACACGAATGCACAGTTGAGAGAAGTGTTAAGAATTTCTGGCCTGAGCCAGCATTCAACCAAGCACCCCCATCCTAAGTTGTACATCAAACAATAACCCTAAGCCTAGAAGCCCATTCAGATGGTACCTCGGGAGACGACTCCTTGAAACCAAGCTTTTCAACGTATAGTCCGGCTGGTTGATGTCTTCCCACCGCAAAAAGATTTCTGAGTTGTCTACTATATAAAATGATAAAGGTACCAATTTTTCCTGATGGAGTCAGCTAATTTACATATTTCACTTTAACGACCACTCATTACAAATGAATGAAACCTCATCATCATGTCGCGCTATCAGCACGGATATTCCTGACCCTCTCTCGCAACCCCTCCCTATCGTCCATTGCTCCCGGTAGGTCTTCAGAACTACATCCTGTATCGCAACAGGGCTACTGTATGTGGGTTCGACCTGGTCGTCCAGCCTTTACTCGTCCATGTGAAGGGGTCCACAGGAATACATCAGTTAATAGCTCGTCCCTACTTCTCCAGTAGTGTCCCGCATGTCTGGTTCGTCTAATTTTGATAGTTTTCGTGATGGGTGGTAGTTGGCCGTACAACTGCTGCTTTGTTGGGTGCTGCCCCCAGGACTTGTTCAATATTGCGTGCTGCATTCTAGTGTATGAATAAATGAACAGATTATTTGAAAAAATATTTATAAGACTATCAACAAAACAATAACTTATTTAAAAGTGGCTAAAAATAAGTTTGAATGATTTTCTTCTTGCAAACAGGTAATGTTAGCCTAATTGCGAATCAAACCACCCATTTCAAAAGTTAACTTTTTTTTTCTCGAGAAAAAATATATTTACCTACAATCATCATCATATCACGCTGTTAGCACGGATCTCCCTGGCCCTCTCTCGCCGCCCGTCTCTATCGTCCATCGCTCCCGGGAGGTTTTCAAAGCTCCATCCTGTATCGGCACCGAGCAGTTGTATATAGGTTCGAGCAAGCTGTTCAAACTTTGCTCGTCCGTGTGAAGGGGTCCGCCGGAGTGTATCGCTTATGAGTTCGTCCTTACTTATCCAGCAGTGTCCCGTATATCGTTTAATTTGGATAGTTTTCGTGATGGATGAAACCGTTCTTTTTTTTTTTTAATTCAATTTAGCATAAGTACGCAGTTTAAATGTCAAAACGGTTCTATTTCAAACAATTCAGTTTAGCTTAAGAACATAGTTTAGTCCTATTTGACCCATAGATAGGACCCTATCAGGCAATAAGGGTTACTCTGCATTCCCCAAAGCTCCAGCATTACTGGAGCCTCATCATCAGATTGTTTAGTATCATATCGAGGACACCCTTTGGAGTGGTCTTACCTCTCTGCAGAGATGCAGCCGGTGTATTCGACAGCCCCAGCCAACTGGGCCAACAGCATATATAGAAACAACTAATATTTCTATGTTTAGCATTTCAACGGCTTATTCTTTTCCAGTGAATGACATTTCTATACCTAAAAAATTGTGGGGAGTGGTTCAGTTGTTTCAACACAAGCTGATAAAATCTGATTGGTTTGGTTTGTTGGGTTTTATGGCATATCAACCTTTGTAGGTTATTTAACACCAAATCCATTTTTATGTAATTAATCTGTTCTATTTAAGTTCAGTTTAGCATAAGTAAACAGTTTAAATGTAAATACGGTTTAATTGTCAAAAACATTTCTATTTCAAGCTATTCAGTTTACTCAAAAAATTCATTTTAGCATAAGTATGCTGTTCGTTCTATTTAACCCATAGATAGGGCCCTATCAGGTGCTACCACGCCGGGCCAGAGTAGACCTGGGAGTAATGGCAATGAAGGTGTGCTCCGTATTCCACAAGGCTACAGCATTACTGGGACCTCACCACCAGACTATTTAGTGTCATACCCTGGACACTGGTTAAGGAGGGGTCTTACCCCTCTGCTGAGGTGCAGTCAGTGTATTCTACAGACCCAGCTGACTGGGCAAGATAAAATCTGAAATCATTTGAAAGAGAAGTGGTCAAGTTTTTAGATAACAAAATGATTATCAATTTTTCTGAAACAGCCTGTACATCACAGATCATATCCATATTTACCCAACCCCTCCGCTCGGGCAGGATATGACACAAAGTCAATTTTTAAGCGGAGTTTAACAGGTTTGAATTCAGAGTTTTCGTTCTCCTAGACTAGTTACCTCACCAAGGCTGAAGAAATCAGCCTGCC
>CAUZXS010002953.1:20000-65000 GCA_963585895.1 Sepioteuthis lessoniana | reverse complement strand
TAGTAATAATCGGTCCAGTCAGAATACACCGACTGCATCTCTGCGGAGAGATGAGACTCCCCCAACGAGTGGTCCAGCCAGCTGGGGCTATAAAATACTTCAACTGCATCTCTGCAGAGGAGTAAGACTCTCCCAACGAGTGGTCCAGTCGGCTGGGGTTGCAGAATACTCCGACTGCATCTCTACAAAGGGGTAAGACTCCCCCAACGAGTGTCCTGGATATGAAACTAAAAAATGTGATGGTGATGCTCCCAGGTCCATTCTAGCCCGGATTGGTAGCACCTGAAAGGATCCTATCTAGGGTCAAATAGAACTGTTTGACATTTGAACAAATGACTTATGCTAAACTGAATTGTCTGAAATAAAACAGTTTGATCATTTAATTGATTGTAAACAAATGATTGATGTTGAATTGAATTGTTAGTGATACATAGCAATGTTTGGAACCATTTAACTGTATGCAAACGAATGAGTTTAGGCTTTTTAAAAATATTATCAACAAAATGTGTTTGCAATTCATATATATTTATACATATGTATAAAGAAGATTTGGCATGAATAATCTACAATGGTTGATATACCATAAAACCAAATCAAATCATATATATTTAATATATATGTATAAAGAGGATTTGCCATTAAATAACTTACAAGGGTTGATATGCCATAAAACCCAACCAAATCAAATCATATATATTTAATATATCTGTATAAAGAGGATTTGGCATTAAATAACTTACAAGGGTTGATATGCCATAAAACCCAACCAAATCAAATCATATATATTTAATATATCTGTATAAAGAGGATTTGGCATTAAATAACTTACAAGGGTTGATATGCCATAAAACCCAACCAAACCAAACCTTATATATTTGATATACATGTATTAAGAGGATTTGGCATTAAATAACCTACAGTAGTTGATATGCCATAAAAAACCAACTGTTGGTTTGGTTGTTTTATGATATACCAACCCTTGAGGGTTGTTTAATGCCAAATCCTCTTTATCCATATAGGATTTGTAAGCGAACAGTTTGAAGGTAATATTTTTAAACGAGCCAAAGCTCATTTGTTTGTACACAGTTAAAAGGTTTCAAGTACTCCTATCAAATGCTAATAATTCTATATAATATTAATCATTTGTTTGAACACTGTTAAATAGTTTCAAGTATTGTTATTTAACATGAGTAATTCTTTTTATCAAGTATTCTTATCTAATACAAACATTTTGTCCACAGCTGTCTAGTTTCAAATCACTAATTATAATAATATTTAGTAAATGATAGAACAGTTCTATTCAAACCATTAATAGGACCCAAACAGATTCAACTACTCCGAGTCAGAGTGGACTTGGGAGTAATGGCAATGAAAATGTACTCCACATTCTCTAAACTTTAAGACTGGAACCTTACCATCAGATATACTTCAACGTCATATTCAGGACGCTAAAGTAATGGACTTACTGTCCATAATTCATATATATATATATATATATATATATATATAGTTGTATAAAATGATATTTATCATCATTAGATTACAGATTTAAAGGTGCACACGAGGACACACACACACAAAGATGCACATGAGGACACATACACAACATACAGTTGGGTTCAAGTTCTAGGGTGTTTAACCAAAGAACAAAAACCGAATGTTGTACGGATTATCGCATCTAGCCCTTTTGAGCAGTGTAAAATAGCTCATTTTTTGAATGCTTGTATTCCCAGAGATTTTCGGTCACAGCTCCCCTATAAGGAAATATATATGTGTATTTTTAAGGATGTGTGTTCCTTTGTCTTTTTTTTTTTCTTAGAGCAGGTCGTTACCATATTCTTGTTTTTTGTTTTTTGCTCAACCCCCAATTTTTTTAAAATAATAGTGATTTTTCGGTGGCATGATTCCACTCATTAACCACTGCGCCTCTGGGCTGGTAGGAGAGCTGTAGTTGGAGCTAAAATCATGCATAGGAAAGCTTCAATAATTCCTCCTGTTTTACAAATGCGTAAATCTTGCCACAAGATTAAGTTCGTCCCCCAACACACACACACACAACCTTCAACCACGATTTACATTTTTTTGTATTTGTCACAGTCTTTTTTGTTGTTGTTTTTGTTTTCTATTACATTTCGTATCGGCACACATACACCTCTTTCCGTATCTTCCATGCTTGGTGCGCGCGCGACAGCACAAAAGGGGTGATTGTCGGCCTGTATCCCCCGAGGGCATTCGTTGATTGAAGAAGGGATGGTAACTTGAACGCTTCACTATGGAACGGTTGTTAGAAAAAAAATATCTCGCAGACCATTGCTCTGGCAGTAAACAGACTTCACTTGCTGCTCTACAACCATGTCCTTTTGCCAGACTCAAGTTTACAAATCTTTGAACGTACCTTTATGGGGAAGAGATTTGCTAGCTCATTTCGCATTGATATTAAACAGAATTCAACTTTATGGCGTAGTTCACAAATAAGACCTTGTTTTATTAATTAGGGGAATTTAACAGCATGTCAACTCGTCAAGGGTTATTCTATACTTAGGAGTTAGGAATTGCGTTCAGTGTGCATTTTATATGTATTTTTGTGTCATTGTCTTTTAAAAGTTTTTTTTCAGGGGGGATCACAGTTATATCAGCTGACTCATTGGCCTAGTGGGTAGAGTGTACGCCAATGGTCCGGGAGACCTGGTTTCAATCCCAGGTCGCGTCATACCAAAAACTTTAAAAATGGTAATTGATACCTCCTTGCCTAACACTCATCAATATAAGGTACGTAACAAGGGTAAAGTAGAGCAATCAAGGGAAAGGAGTAGCGCCCTCCCCTACAGCTCGGTGTAGTAGCTATTGAAAAGGTAGCCTTCTGGTCGCCCTCGACTATGGTCGCCAACTTTACTTACTTTTATATCAAGTATTCCAATCTAATACAAATAATTAACACAGTTGTATGGTTTAATGCTAATAATTATACTGTTTTAAGTCTTATAAACTGTAGCGTACAAGTCGATCTATTTAAGTTGATTTTTTTTAAATCAAAACAAAACTAGGGGTCGACTTAAACGTGAGGGCTAAAATTCAAATCTTTACCCTGGAGGAGGGATCAATCAGTGGAACAATACTCTTAACAATCGATATACACCATTTACAATAACTTCAACAGACATTTCCAACTTGTACTCGTGTTTGGTGAACACATTGACCAAATTAACATAAAGAGTTATACAAAATGATAAAACAAAAATATAATTATTGTATTAACGCTAGATCAGACGTCGTTTCGAATAACTGATGCATTGCCTGTAAAAACTAATCAAAACGTCACCGCGCCCAGACGGCCAGTCAGATAACTACGGTATATCCAATTTCATGATAGCGTAATAGAAAGGGAATTTATATGACTACAGGGTCTAATGTAAAAGATTTGCATATTTCGCTGTGTTGCTGATGTAATTCTGATTTCAGAGAAAGATTATTACACTGTACACAACTAGAATAATGACAGTTTAATGAGATGTAATGTTTGTTTATGCTTTTGCTACAGGTGATAATAATCTATCCTCATCTAGTCCTACTGGGTACATTTTGGCTTACTAGTAGCCTGCTGTATTTTTTGTGGGGTGGGGTCAAACTATAAAGCAGGTCTAACCCAGAATTTTGGGTTAAAAATCTTGAGCTCGACATATATACCAGATTGACTTGTACACCGCAATTTATAGCAACTGTTTCTATCTTATGATACCCATTTGTTTGCCAACAATTATGATTTCAAGTAACTGATAATAATTCTTATTACGCTGTTATAACTTTAAGCAATTATTCTTAATACAACTAATTTACAGTTATTCATATTTACCTAACCCCTCCGCTCGGGCAGGATATGACACAAGGTCAATTTTTAAGTGGAGTTTAACTGGTTTGAATTCAGAGTTTTCCTTCTCCTAGACTAGTTGCCTCAACAAGGCTGAAGAACCTAGTCTGGAGGGAGAATAATTGGATTCATACCTTTCCCAAGGGTATTAGTGCTATGTGAAATGCAATCAGTCTCGACCAGGATTTGAACTCGTATCGCCGCGTCCATTTCCTACGACGATAACCATTACACCACAGACACCTCCAAAATTTACTGTTTTATATGGTATCAAATATTCCTATTGAATATGAATAATTTTAAACAGACCGATTTCATCCAGAGATGAGACCCTAACAGGTACTACCACTCCGGATCATAGTGGACCAGGGAGTAATAACAATGAAGAGGTACTCTACACTCCCCAGATCTCCAGACCTGGAGCCTCACCATGAAATAATCCATATTTGCGCCAAATCTAATCAAAGCTTTGTAAATTTGATAACTGCTATTTCATGAATCTGGTCCTCGAACACTGATAGGGATGTTTTTTTAAAAAGCTATGTTGCACTAGACTTTGAAATGGAGTCTGCTGAACTGCCTTTGAAAATCAATATTTAAAATCCATAGATTTTTGAACAGTGATACCCAGTAAGAACCAGTGAGAAATACGGAACGTTTTTCTTTACGAAGCAGGCCTGGGTTTCAGTGTTTGCTTTAACCCAACCCCTCCCACACAGACCGGATGTGACACAAGGTCAATTTTACGCAGAGTACACTAGTTGGACATTGGCATAATGGTTAGAGTGTTCGCCTATGGCCCGGGAGACCTGGGTTCAATTCCAGGTCGAGTCATACCAAAAATGGTACTTGATGCCTCCTTGCACGCAGCATCATAAGCTACGTATCAAGGGTAAAGTGGAGCAATCCTGGGAAAGGAGTAGCACCCTCCCCTACATCTCGGTGTAGTAGCTATCGAAAAGGGAGATTTCGGATCACCTTCGACTATGGTCGTTGACTTACTTACACTGGTTGGAAGTCAGAATTTTTCTCCGCCTCACCAAGGTTAAAGAACCCAGTCTGCTCCATCAAGTACCTTTTGCTGAAGCGGGGGCAGAGAGAACAGACTAATACATGTTTTTCCTAAATGCATTAGCGTACAGTGATTTGAACTAGGATCACCGATTCCATTTCCTTTTACTATAAATATTATGCTAAGTCTGCCTCCATTGGTTGCAATGTTGTTGTTCTAATTCTGTTGTTGTTGTAAATTTTTGTGGCCTGGACGAAGGGATTTGCCGTGGTTGTGTCTAAAATGATCAATTTGCTTTTGGATGTTGAACGTGAAAACGATCACTCTGACCCCCCAACTGAGTCTTTGTGAAGAAGTCAATGCTTGCTTTATTAAACGGTTCTTTGCGTTTGGGAGACGGGGGGGGGGTGTTCACGTCCACAATGGCCTCCCGCCGTTTTAATTACCCTCAGTCTGTTCCATTTGATTAGATTATTAATTTAAGTCTATTTAACAAAGAGAAGCCAACGTCTCCGTTTAGTAATTCGTCTGCCTTCCATTGGGATTCAGAAATATCTCGACACGCGTAATAATAAAGTCTTTTATAAGTTTATCATTCTTTCAAAGGAGAAGTCTCCGTGGCGTAATAGCTCGAGTGTTGCACTTGCGACCGTGGAGTAAGTGAGTTCGAACTCCAGTCGCGCTATTCCGTTCACTTTCGGAATAATACACTTGGGAAAGGCATGAAACCCCTTATTCACCAGCTATGAGTTTTAAAAAAATGAGTATCCCGACTGTTCTCCTACAAATATGGCTCAGGTATTAAATTGCCTATGAATATTCCATTGAATAACCCATAAATATGCCCTTTAACATTAAAACCAAACCATTTAAAAAGAAAATTGCGATACCTCCGGTTTTGTTGGCGAACAAGATGTCGCAACGGTTCAAATCAATTTGGTTTGATAGCATATCAACCATAGTTGGTTATTTAATGCCAAATCTTTTTTATACATATAAACAGTTCTATTACAAACAATTCAGTTTAGCATAAGCACACAGTTTGGTTCTATTTGACCCACAGATTGGACCCTTCCAAGTGCTACCATTCCGGTACAGAGTGGACCTGGGAGCGATGGCAATAAAGAGGTACTCCGCATTCCCAAAAGCTCCAGCATTACTGGAGGCTCATCATCAGATTGTTTAGTGTCATATCCAGGACGCTCGTTGGGAGAGTTTTACCCATCTGTAGAGATGCAGTGAGCGTATTCTACAGTCGACTAGGCTATGTTGAAATCAGTTTTAAAAAAACTGTACAAAGCCTTTATTGGTGTTGTCGAGGACCCGTGTGTATATATATATATATATATATAACCATGATCCAGCAAAAATTACAGCGAAATTTTTATTAAAGCAATAAACTTAAAATGATCTTGAAGGATAAAACAATTTGCAACTGAATTATAATGTTGTAGGATCAACGTTTGCATAAAACGCCATTAAACCCCCTCCGTACGAGCAAGAAGTGACCCAAGGTCATTTTTTATACGAAGTTTTATAGGAGTTGAATTTAAAGTTTTCCTTCTCTTAGACCGATTGCCATACCAAGGTTAAAGAGCCCAATCTACCCTACTGGAGGGAGACTAGTTGGATTCATATCTTTCTCGTGAGTATTAGAGGTATGTGAAATACAAACAGCTTCGTCAAGGATTTTGAAATAGGCTTGCCGTGTTCATTTTCAACGACGATAACCATTACAATACGAGCGCTTCAATTGATTTTTTTCTTATTCATTAGAGATATATTCCTAATGTAAGTAAGTAAAGTTGGTGACCTTAGTCAAGCGTGACTAGAAGGCTCCCTTTTCAATAGCTACTACACCGAGCTGTAGGGGAGGGCGCTACTCCTTTCCCTGAATTACTCCACTTTACCCTTGATACGTACCTTATATTGCTGAGTGTTAAGCAAGGAGGTATCAAGTACCTTTTTAAAAGCCGCGACCAGGGATTGAACCCAGGTCTCCCGGACCATTGGCGAACACTCTACCCACTAGACCAATGATCTGGTATTCCCTATGTAACAACATTGAATTATAATATTGATGCATCTATAATAGGTTGAGCAAATGCAAATTAGCATCTTCCATATATGGAGAATTTGGATGGTAAAATGGTTAAAAATGGTTTTTAAAAATGACGGCTAGTGTGACGTTCAAATTTACAAGAAATTGTCTTTTTTTTCTGCAAACAGCATTTATGGTATTAAACGTTGTATAGACCCAAGGGAGATTTTCGATATTTCTCTAACTTTGTGCGAAAGATTATCCAGGGTTTTTACATCAGAAATATATCATTAGACTCCAAGATTAGACAAACACAGACTGCCGGTATTGTGACGTACTGCTGGTGTCCCCTGAGCTTGTAGTAATGATGCTTAGGCCCCGAAACCATGCCCGGCCCAAGGGTCATCATCTTTGTTGGCGGAACTACTGCTATTCTTGCGGTAGCAATTATGTCAATTTATTAAATGGGCTCTAACTGATGTTTTTCAAACCTGATAACACTGTTTAAGTCATTCACATATGGCGTCAACAGTACGTGATGAATACGCCAATTAAAAAACAGTCTTTGATAAACACCACAATTTTCTGGAATTTACAAACAACACCATGACACTTACTCAGGCTACAAATAAAATAAAATAAAATAAAGAGCTTTAGATATTTTTTATACAGCTTTGATCCACGTGTTACTGGCCGGCAGGAAAAACTCAATAAAAAAAATCTAATATACAAGTCTTGTCTGTCATATTCAAAGAGAAATTGCTGTTAAAACACATGAATGCGCAGCATGGATAACCGATGTTGCTCGGGGAAAATTCTAAAGTCTTAAATATTATCGTATAGATTTTAACACATATTAGAATAAATTAAAATGATTTTAAATAAAGAAAACGTAGTAAACAATATTACTTGTCCGAATTTCTGAGATGAAGCTTGGTAATTTTTATTACTTACAATATTCGGAATATAATCTTTATCGTCATGAACTATAACATAGTCAACTTATTACCTCTTTCCATTTGACCGGAAATAGCAGTCGTGATCCTAAATGGACTTAAGGTGACCAGTAGTGACCTCGAAGTTCAACACTGCCTATCTCATATTCATTTTTAAGTCAAGTTTCATGAGCAGACATTTTTTTAGACTGCAGGGTCCAAATATTTGGCTACCTATAAGATCTGCACTAATAAAGCGTTCACTGGGTTTTAATGTGAGGGTATATATATATATATATATATAGAGAGAGAGAGAGAGAGAAATAATATATATAAACTAAGAATTTAATATCTTCTGTTCGTATGCACAATGCAGAATTTATATGACCGTATAACGGTCTATTTCATAGTGGGTTGAGTGTTTGCCAATGAGCCAGAAGACCGGGGTTCAATCCAAGGTCGAGTCATACCAATTTTTTTTAAATGCGACTTGAAGCCTACTTACTCAGCAAAATAAAGTATGGATCAAGAGAAGTGGAGCAATCTAGGGAAAGGTGTAGCACCCTCCACTACATCTTGGTGTTATAGGTATTGAAATTGAAGCCTTCGGGTCACTCTCGACTACGATAGGCTAACTTATATATATATATATATATATAGTGGGATAAAATCTGTCGTGATTGTAACATTAACTTTTCCAAATTTAAATGAAGACCTGTACACAGCTGAACAACTTTTATAATAAAGTGTTGATGTCTAGATGTGTGCACATCTGAACGATTTTGATAATGATACCAGAGCATTACTCGGCTGGGTGCTCTATTCTGCTAGCCTTTTGCCACAACTAAACTTGGTAAACAAGTGTATGTTTATCTGTGTGTGTAAAAAAGAAAAAAAATATTTCATTGTTCCTCTGATGTTAACACAGCAGAAACGACACCACATAGCGAGATTTTTTGTTGGAGCAATACGTTTAAAATGTTCTCAGAGAATAAAGCGGTTTCCAATCGAATTAGCCGGGGTGTCCTCGTGGTAGAATGTTTAAAGCGCTGGACTCGTAGTAAGCGAGTTTGGGCTCCAGTCGTGCTATTACGTTCACTTTCGGACAGATACCTTTGGGAAAGGTATGAACCCCTTATCATCCCAGCAATGAGTTAAATAGTACAGGCACTACTGTTCATCTAGAAGGATGGATTTAAATAACCGAAAAAGGTTGATATACTATCAAACAATCACAATCTAAGTAGCTTTAGAATGATATATTATGTGCAAAACACCAATTTTGTGTGTATATATATATATATATATACACGAACCAAAATTCTCATGTTTGTATATATGTATATAAGCTTAACTGCGAAAAACCAAAATATTGCGAGATTTTTATTAGATTAGTGTCATGAAAATCCTCTTTGAGAATAAAGTTATATCCAGTCTAATAAGCAACTGAATTATATGGGATCTCAGTGAACGAACGCAGAACCTCATTTTTTAATCATCCAAATTCTTGATATATTGGAAATAACTATGAAATACTAATTTAAATCCTTCCTAAATAGAAGCATAGATATCATCATGGACTAACGGTTTCACAGTCTCGTAAACATTGAACTGCCTAAATTACGCTTGATGTTTTTTAAGTGAAAAAAATTTTTTTTTCTAACTATATCAACTGGCTGGTGTCGTATAAAAGAGAATGCGTCCAATCAACTTAACCTTTGGTTCAAGTGTCATAACGCTTGTATTAATTTCAATATTAATGCACACCGACTTGTTTGGCCGCTGTTGGCACTCAATTAGTGTATGTTTGCGTATCATCTTCATGGACTGGTTGAACCATCTTGACTGTTTGCATCTACTCACAATGTGCTTACATCTCTGCTAATAATATTCATACAACTGTGACAATCTGAACATACACAGCCACAGGGAAGGAATAATAAGGCTGATCAACCCGTTGAACTATATATGTGTGTGTGTGTGTGTGTGTGTGTATGTGTGTATTTTGATGTATGTTTGTGGGTGCATATATACATATATATGTGTGTATATATATTATACATGTATTTACATATATATATATATATTTATGAATATCTATTCATATATATATATATATATATATATATATATATATATATATATATATATATGCATGTGTGGGTGTGTATATAATGATTGCACAACAAGAGCGTAGAGTGTCTCCAGTACGATTTGGAGGTTGGGTAATTGGAGAAGGTATTTGTTAAATATTTAAACAGGATACTTGACAATTTTCTATCATATGTGTGTACGCGCGTGTGTAACTAAGAATTTAATATCTATCAACTGTTTGCATACACAATGCAGAATTTACATGTCCGTGTATCGGGTGGGTGGAAGACTTGCCGAAGTCCAACAGTTTGTAAGATCTTTTTTGCTAGTTATTTCTTGTGTGTTCGAACCTCACTAGATATTACGCTCCATAAATGTCTAATTGCTGTGTTCTTACAGTAAAGCAGTGATTATAAGTGCGTCTTAAGGACTAATTCAGTTGTATAATGTGTCCTATATTCGTAAGGTGTTTCGCTATCATATACAAGACTAAAAAATAAGCACAATCTAGAAATTAATTTCAAATAATTTTATTAGAGAAATGTATTACAAGTTTGATTAGATTTTGATTCTTTGTTTAATGGCGTATCAACCTTCAAGGGTTATTTAATGCCAAAAATATCTTTGGAGAAGAACAACAGTGGTACTTAAAGTAAGTAAAGTTGACGACCGTAGTCGACGGCAACCAGAAGGCTCCCTTTTCAATAGCTACTACACCGAGGTGTATGGGATGGCGCTACTCCTTTCCCTGGATTGCTCCACTTTAACCTTGATACGTATCTTATAATGCTGGGTGTTAAGCGAATAGGTATCAAGTACCATTTTTAAGGTCTTTGGTATGACCCGACCTAGGATTGAACCCAGGTCTCCCAGACCACTTGCGAACACTCTACCCACTAGGCCAATGAGCCGGTAAATGCATTATTTCACGATAAAAAATCTATTGAAAATTAAGAATGAAGGGATTGTCAGGGGTCAGGAATTGATGTAAATATTACTGAAACAACAGAGCTATTGTATGTATAATGTAAATGTATTGGCACTGGTTTTGTTTGGAAAATGTCTCTAAAGTTGTGAAGAAAGGATTGTCAGGGGTCAGGAATTAATGCTACTATTTCTTACTGGATATAGCTATTACATTCATGTTTCTTTTGTATGTACACATCATTGAAAGAAAGAGGGGTTTTTTGCATTTTTTTAATTACATGACCGTATTAATCAAAATAAGTAAAATAAACAGAAATATTTGTTTGCATATGGAAAAAAGTCAATTATTCAAATGCAAACAGCCGCTTCCATATCAGTGTAAAAGGAATGGATATACTAAAAGCATTTTGAGTTGGATGTATCGAAAAATGGAAAACTTACAATGACAGAGAGAGAGAGAGAGAGAGAGAGAGGCGTAGGTTTATAACAGTGCATATGATACAAGAGCATGATACACGTACAGAAATATTCCTCAGCATGAAAACTATATATATATATATATATATATATATATATATACACGCACACATATTGAATAACCACTAACATATAGAAATACACGTCGACATGAATTATATATATATATATATATATATATATATATATATATATATATATATATATACACACACACACACTTGAATAGCCATTAATATAGAGAAATAGACGTCACCATGAACAATATTATATACATATATATATATATATATATATATTGAACAATATTATATATATATATATATATTGAACAATATATATATATTGATAGCTACTAAACATACAGAAGTACTCGTCGACATTAATTCTATGAGTGTGTATATATACACTTGGATAGCTATTAATATACATAATTATTTCGGCATGGACATATGTGTGTGTGAGTGTATATATACATATACACGCACACACACTCATTGATAGTCACTAACAAACAGAAGTACTCGTCAATATGAATTCCATAAATATATATATATATATATATATATATATATATATATACACGCGCGTTCGCTTATGTACGAGACGACACATATCGACTCATATTCGAATCCAGAATAAACCATCGTACGTAGAGAATGAATAGTTTAGGGGAGAGGGGCCCACCCCAGTGGTTTGGATCTCAGTATTTCTCCCAATGCCTCTCGCCTTCGTCCACCCTCGCCATTCCTCCCCCGTTCTTCAACCCCCCCCCCCGGTGCATGCTGGGGTAATTGGTTTGCAGCTGTCTGTACAACGCCGTATTGTTATCGTACGGAGGGCGCGGATCGTTCAAACAAACATAGCGTCGTTTCCGGATTTCTGTTAGCAATCGAATTTATTGCCTCATTTCCGCTACCAATTACCGACGCCTTAATTAAGTCGGGGTGGTGGTGAGAAGGTAGATCTTTGACGGGGAGGAGGGGGAGGAGACAAGCCACAATGGATGACCCACACCCTTCTCCTCCCAGATGCAGTAACCCTTCCACCACCCCACTCCCGTCGTTCACACACCACCATCCCAAACCTAATTGGCACATTTTGCCATCGCACTGCATCGTTTAGCTGAGATGAGGGAAAGATAAAGAGAAAGAGAGAGGAAAGGGGGAAAAGAGATTGAAGAAAAAAAAACTTTCATCAATGTGAATAAATATCCATTCTAAAAACCAGAAAGTCAAAGAATATGTTTGCTTGCGGGTAACGGAACCCAAGCGAGTGCAATTTACAAAGCTTTGTCTGGCACAGGGTCAATGTATTCAAGCGCTCAGTATACTACGATGCATACCTAACCCAATAGGCAACATGAATAAATCTATGGGACACCTACAAAGCTAAATCTATATAGAGTGTTTTAGAAAAATCGATATCATTTTCGTCATCGAATAATTTCCTCAGCTCTCCTTCAAACGATCTCAAATTTTAACAGCACGAGTAGAAACGACATGAAATTCTTTGTTTAATGTTTAAACAACTTTTCTTTTCCAAGGAATGAGTCTAGTCGGCTGGGGCCGTAGCATAAGCCGACTGCATCTCTGCAGAGGGGTAAGACTCCCCCAACGAGTGTCCTAGATATGACACTGGACAATCTGTTGGTTAGGCTCTGGTTTTGGAGTACCCCTTTATTGCCATTACCCCCTGGTCCACCCTGACCCGGAGTGGTAGCACCTGATAGGGTCCTATGAATGGGTCGAATAGAGATGATTGACATTTAAACTGTGTGCAAACAAATGATTATACAAAAATGAATTGTTAGAAATAGAACTATTCGATGACTTAACTGTGTGTAAACAAATGACTGATATTTGAAAGGAATTGTCAGAGATACATAGCAATACTTTGAACTATTTAACTGTGGGCAAAATGAATGAATAACGTTGAATATAATAATTAGTGTAAAATAGCAATACTTGAAATTTTTTAATTGTGTACCTAAATTAAATTGTTGGTGTAACATAGTTAAATGGTTCCAAATATTACAATGTGCAAACAAATTTGCTCATTTAAAAATAAGATTACCTCCAAACTACAGACTTACAAATCATACGTATAACCATTTAACTATACGCAATGAAATGAGCTTTGGCTCGTTTAGAAATGTTATCTACAAAACGTGGTTACAATTCATATATTAAAGAGGATTTGACATTAAATAATCTACAATAGTTGATATACCAAAAAAACCAAACAAACCAAATCCTGTATATTTAAGACAGAGAATTTGGCATTAAATAATCTACAATAGTTGATATACCAAAAAAACCAAACAAACCAAATCCTGTATATTTAAGACAGAGAATTTGGCATTAAATAATCTACAATAGTTGATATACCAAAAAAACCAAACAAACCAAATCCTGTATATTTAAGACAGAGAATTTGGCATTAAATAATCTACAATAGTTGATATACCATAAAACCCAAACAAACCAAATCCTGTATATCTAAGACAGAGAATTTGGATTTAAATAATCTACAATAGTTGATACGCCATAAAACCCAACTTATTTAAACCCAATGCAGTGAATGATATTTTTATACCCGAAAAGAAAAAAAATATATAAAACATTTAACATAAAATTTTGAGTCATTTCTACATATGCCGTTAAAATTTAAGATCATTTGAACAAGTTTTAGTCAAATTGTTAGATTACGAAATATTTTTTCTGAAATTCACATCACGAATGCTATCAAATTTTTTAAAACATCCGATATTATATCCTGCAAATTTCAATATCATATTTACCCAACCCCTCCGCTCGGGCAGGATATGACATAAGGTCAATTTTTTTAACAGAGTTTAACAGGTTTGAATTCAGAGTTTTCCTTCTCCTAGACTAGTTGCCTCACCAAGGCTGAAGAACCTAGTCTGCCCTACTATTTACCCATAGCTGGAGGGAGAATAATTGGATTCATACCTTTCCCAAGGGTATTAGTGCTATGTGAAATGCAATCAGTCTCGTTCAGGATTTGAACTCGTGTCGCCGTGTCCATTTCCTGCGACGATAATCATTACACCACGGTCACCTCCAACTGCAAATTTCAATATAAGTGAAAAAACTCAACGTCATTTGATAAAATGACTACAATAAAATAATTTCTGCTGGCAATTCAAGAAGAGAAACCAACTTCTTCAGATAGCCGTCACACAATGGAAAGAAAAAAAATATTTTTTTTCAATTGATTCGTCTAAAAAAAAGGCTGTGGACAAAAACACGTGGGCTAGAAATTCATATTAAACACGGATAAGTCATCATCTGTATCACATATCCTTCAGTATTTAATATATATATATATATATATATATATAGTAGCCAACCATAGTTGAGAGCGATCTAAAGGCTCCCTTTTTATTAGCTACAACACCGAGATATAGGGGATGACTCTATTCTTTTCCCTGGATTACTCCACTTTACCCTTGATCCATTCTTTATAATGCTGAGTATTAAGCATTGAGACATCAAGTAGCATTTTTTTAGTCTTTGGTATGACTCGACCTCCCAAGCCATTTGCAAATACTCCACCCACGAGGCAATTGGACCAGTATATATAATTATTCTAAGTTACTTCCTTTAGGTTTGGTTTCGTTGTTTAATGGTATATCAGCCTACATGGGTTATTTAATGCCAAAGCCATCCTAGTAGAAGAACAGCAGTGATACGAGGATCATTAAATAAGTTTCCAGACTTTTTTCGTATGGGCACTTTTATTGATAGTACACACATGAAACTCTAGTCCCCTTCGAAGTAATCCCCTCCGGCAGCAATGCACTTGTTGTACCGTTCCAACAACTTCTGGAAGGCCCCATGGATGTCTTCTTGTGTGAGCGTGTCAATGACCTTCGTCACAGCCTCTTTCATCTCCTCAATTGTCTCATAACGACAGCCTCTGAGCTTAGGGAATAACCAAAAGTCACACGGAGCAAGGTCTGGATTATAGGAAAGGTGAGCAACTGTCTTGATTCCCATCTTGGTCAAATAGTCTGTAACAAGGATGAAGTTGTGGACAGGTGCATTGTCCTGGTGGAAGTGCCACTGAGCCAATTTGAAGAGTGCTGGCCTCTTCCGACGGAATCTCTTTCTGAACTCCCTTAAAACCTCAACATAGTAACCCTAACCTTAACCCTTTAGCCAATCAACTCTGGTGTATTGACTTCCTTACTCTTCCACACATCTCATCATCCCTCACAGACTGCCTGCCTTCCTTGAATCTCTTATGCCACACAAAAACTGATGCTCGATTCATGTAAGATGGTCGAAAAGCAGTCTGAAGCATTCCATACGTTTCTGTGGCCTTTTTTCCGAGAATAAAACATTATTTTATTTCATATCGTTCTTCTAAAGTGTCCTCGCGTCCAGATTGCATTTTTGAAATCAGGCTTTAGTAGGGTGTATTCCAATTGCTGCTGTAGCTGTTTATTTGAATCTGAAGCCATAAAAATTGGTCAGTCTTCTCATAAGATGTATAGCAATAAGATACTGAATTTTCAAGAGTCTACGACAATTTCAAATGCCTGTACAAAAAATGTCTAGAAACTTCTTGAATGCACCACGTACTATTTAACCGATGACTGGGGCTATGAGCAAGTTCATATCTTTACCAAGGGTACAAGTCCGAAAGTGAACGTAATAGCATGAGTTGAGTTCGAACTCGCTAACTCCAAGGCTGCAGTCCAGTACTAACCACTACGCCACGAGGATCCACCTTCTTTTTCCTTTAACAATGAATGAAGAACAGCTTGTCTTGAAAGGAATGCAAAAAGTGCTCTGTGCCAATACCACAGAGCTGGTTTTAAAACCGATCTTATAATTGAAAGCTTGCTCTAATCTCCCGTAACTATGGGTTTCGTGTGTCTACGAGCAAATAATTTGTGTGTCCACGCAAAGCTAATATTTCTAAGTGTTTGCTAGCCAATCAACTCTGGTGTATCCGTAGAAGAACGTTGCTTATGAGTTCGTTCTTACTTCACTAGCAAGGATTCTTGTGTAGTTCTCATATAGCTTTTTCTTCAGCCGTTTCGTTAGAATCCAGGTAGTGCACCCATACAATAGTACTGACACAGTTTCAAATTCCGTTTTAATTAATCAGAAAAATCATATTTCCATCTGATAGATAACCTGTCAGTAGTAATCCACGCCTTTGTTAAATGTATGCTGACATCCCTTTCAGTAGATGAGATATTGCTACCGAGGCATCTGAACTGGTCAACAAATTTCTGTGGTTTGCTACTTAAAATGGGTCAAATAGAACTAAACTGATTGAGATGGGATTGTTTTGACATTCAAACTGTGTACTATGCTTAACTGAATTATTTGAAATAGAACTGTTTTTGACATTGAAACTGTACTTGGCTCAAATTGAATTGTTTGAAATAGAAGAGTTTTGACATTTAACTGTGTGTAACCAAAAACTATACATATACTACACTAAATTGTTTGAATTAGAACTGTTTGACTAAACTGAATAACTTGAAATAGAAAGGTTTTTGACAATTAAACTGTGTACTTATGCTAAACAGGGTCGTTTGAAATAGAACTGTTTATTTGTACAAAAATGGATTTGGCATTAAATAAGCTAAAAAGGTTGATATGCCATAAAACATAAACAAACGAATTAAAATGGAGATGGTTCCTTCTTGTTTAAAACACATTAATTCTGTCTTAATTGCGTTCACGTAAAGACAAATGCCTTCAACTGGATATGGCTGGGGGCAGAGGTATAAGCGAGAAGCGCTAGATAATTTTCGTAATCTGCGTCTGTTGATATTCTGTACACAAAAATACAGAGCAGAATCATAATATTTTCAAGTATAAGAAACAACACAAAAAATGTAAATATAAACGTAAAATGAACGCTATTCCCTAACCTCTAGGTATAAAATAACCCAAAACGAGTTGACATGCCGTTGACATAAAGCAATTTATCAATCATAATTTACAGATATATCTAATATATTATTTTCTTCGATTAATTGCTTGCTTGGTTCCAATCGGTTTTTAAGCTAAGGGGCCAATATTGATTAAGTTTGGCATGTGAACTTCTTTGATCTAAAGGGGTGAAGGTTGTCTGCATCGGCTCCAAGAGCTCTGGAATATTATGGTTTAATATCTATTTGATATTGTTTGAGATGTACAGGTTTTTTCAGAAAAAGGGATATCATTTCGTAATCTAATAAATTGACCAATTCTTGTTGAAATGATTTCAAACTTTAACAACATGGGTCGAAACAGCTAAAAAAAGTCAATGTTTAATGGTTAAATACTTTTTATTTTCAAGTGAATGGCATTTCTATACCTGAAAATAAAATAAAAATACAAAAATATAAAACATCGAATTTTGAGTTCTTTCTACAAATGCTGTTAAAATTTGTGATCATTTGAATGAGAATTGGTCAATCTAAATTACGATCCAATTCATTGGCCTAATAAGTAGAGTGTTCGCCAATGGTCCGGGTGGCCGGGGTTCATTTCCAGGTCGAGTCATACCAAAGACTCAAAAAATGATACTTGATGCTGCCTTGTTTAGAACTTTGCACTGTAAGGCAAGGATCAAGGGTAACGTGTAGGGGAGGGCACTACTCCATTCCCTGCGCCCTCTCCAACACTTTAGAGTTGTAGCTATTGAAAAGGGAGCCTTAAGGTCGCCAACTTTACTTTTTATATTTGTGTGAGTGTGTATATGTGTGTGGATATATGTATGTCTGTCTATCTGTGTATGTGCGTATATATATATATATATATATACACGTACAAGAGTGTGAATGTGGATATGTGTGCATGAGTATGTATGAGAAAGAGAGTGTGTGTGTGTGTGTAATGGTTAACAAGCTCAAATTTGCTGTCATTATACTGCACGTGTGTGTGAGTGTGTAGATATGGATATATGTGACTGTCAATCTGTATATATATATATATAAATTAATATCAATAATATAGTTTGTTATATTTATATATAAAGAGTGTTCAATATCAGTGATAGAGCATGTATATAAGATAACATAGCTAATCTGATCAAGTCTCGGCCCAATGATTTTCATTGTCGAGAAACTGACAGTCACCAAGCACTGTTGACTTTTTGTTAACGCTATTATATATGTGTGTGTGTGTTTGTGGCTACGCTGATTCAAGTTTACTTTACTTATTCGAAAAAGCCTGGCCAGTTTCCCAAAAATTTTCTTGTTCCCCAATGACACTTACATCGGAAAAATGAGGTCTAAAACAGTTCGGGTTTGGGTTACCCTTACCACGCTTTTAACCTGGACTCCATTTAACCCCAGTGTGTAGTTACAAAAACAACATTGTATGGTGACTGTTGGAAGATGTGAATCTGACAATCACCCTACAGTGTTCAATTATGTTTCTAGTCTACACACATTCTCTCTCTCTCTCTCTCTCTATTTCTCTCACATATATATATATATATATATATATAAAATGATTGGCATCAGACACCTTCTCTAAATCCGTTCAAAGGATTATTTGCCCCCCTCGGAAGAATTAAGACCTCAGACTTAATCAAAACATTGGAGTAAGGTACCCAGTTGACAGTCAGCAATTGGCTGGGCTGGCAGGTAACTGATGCGAGAGAGAGAGGAGGTAAGTCACGTGTTGAAGCTCCTCCATGACCGGCACGTGCTTGTACGTTGCGCCCTCGTATCAAAAAAGACCAAGCTGATGAAGTTGGGTTATTTCGATCACAAAGTCCGGGTTAGTCTGGGCTGGTGTAATATAAAATAAGACAGACATAAAAAAAAAAAAAAAAAAAGAGAAAAAGTATTGCTGGAAATTTTTTTTTCGGCTCTGGGGCCAGCCTATTCCACGTGGCAGGTACAGAAGTCATGTTCGTGACAAAATGATGGGTCACAATTATTTCGATATAGAATGAAATAATATGGATGCGCTCGTGGTGTGATGGTTATTGTCGTAGGGAAATGAGCACGATGAATCCAGTTCAAATCGTGGACGAGGCCGCTTACATTTTACATAGTGCTTGGAAAAATATAAATCCACCTAGTCTCCCTTTAGCCATGGGTAAATAGTAGGATAGACTGGCTCTTTTACCTGAGTATGGCAATCTCTTTAATAGAAGAAAAACTCTGAATTAAAAACCTATAAAAAACCGGCTTAAAATTTGACCTTGTATCACATCCTACCAGTGCAGAAGGGTTGATATATATATATATATATATATATATATATATATATATATGTGTGTGTGTGTGTGTGTTGTAGGTGACTCACCGATGACCAGAATAATAGACTTACCCAAAGGGAATATTAACCAAGACCTAAGCTGGTAGAGCAGAGAACAGCAGCAGCAGCTGTAGTAAACACCTTGCCTGTCTTCGTGTACGTTGAACCAAGGAGTCCCTCCCCAGAGACTTGGATACATTTGTGTAGCACCTCATATCTCCGTGTTGAGTTATTTATTTATTGACCCCTAATAATCGCTCATAACAATAAGTTAAATAACATTAATGAACCCGAGTGAATGACGAACTCCTGCAATATGATGGCTATCAGATGTGCCTTGTGGGTGAAGTAGTTGCATATTTTCCAACGGCGCTATTAGGCTATGCTCAAACATATGTGCAAATCTTGTATTTCGCAAAGCTGAATTTTAATTATAGTCATTTACTAAACTTACCTTATGTTATGGTAATTTACCCGCGCACGCATAAATAGCAGCAGGTAGTGCTCTCAGGCGGAAGGCAATATTCCAGCAGACAGCCTTGACGGTCGGACCGAATAGTCTCGCTGGTAACCCTCTCATTTTATATGTTGAATTACAGTTCTTTGTTAATATATTTGTTTAACTCAATTCCTTTCTTGTGTCTTTATTTCTGGCCCCTAATAAGGCCGTAACACCTTAGTTGTGGCACAAGACCAGAAGTATGAGGCACCCAGTAAGAATCAGTCGCTAAGAAAGGTCTACTAATCTAGCTTATTAACCATTATACCTCGAAAGGTACCCGAATTTCGAGTATATCAGCCCCAAAACCCTAACTCAAAAGGTCGATTAAACATTTTTTTCTCTTTTTTCTTATTTTTACCTTCTTCATCTTCGTCCTGCATCATAGTAAAGCAACTTTATTAAATCATCATCATCATCATGTCATGCCATCAGCACGGATCTCCCTGACCCTCTCCCGCCGCCCTTTTCTATCGTCCATCGCTTCTGGTTGGTCTTCAAGGATACATCCTGTATCAACACAGAGCTGTTGTATATAGGTTCTTGCAAGTCGTCCTGCCTCTGCTCGTCCATGTGAGGGGATCCACAGGAGTATGCAGGATTTTGATAAATATCAGTTTTCAATTATTTTAAGTAACTAGAAAGAATATATGTACCAACTCAATTTGTTGATATTATTGTAAAAACATTTTTGGGAATAGTAGGGCAGACTGATTTCTTCAGCCTTGGTGAGGCAACTAGTCTAGGAGAAGGAAAACTCTAAATTCAAACCTGTTAAACTCCGCTTAAAAATTGACCTTGTGTCATATCCTACCCGAGCGGAGGGGTTGGTAAATATGGTAAAAACATTTTTGTTAAAAAAACTGAATTATAATACCTTGATATAAATAGCCCAGTCAGCTGGCGGGGGCTATAAAATTCACCGACGGCATCTCTGCTAAGGAGTATGAACCTGGGCACCTTTAGTGGTGTAACGGTAAGCAAGCTAGACTAGCAAACCTACACGAGTGAGTTCGAGTCTCATTGGGCGCCCCATTCATTCGGCCTTGAGCCACATCGAAGCAAAGAGCTTCGTAAATTACTAAGGAGTATGAACCTCCTCACAGCAAGTGTCCTAAATATGTAAAGGAGTTCATACATTTCTCCAACGATATTAGTCCAAAAAACGTAATAGCCTAATTGGAATTCAAACTCTTACTAGGATGTTGCAGTCCAGCTTGTTAACCACAGCACACCAAGAAAAAAACAACTATTTAGATACATTTGTGCCCATATATAACTAAATTTTGTTATAGTAGATTGTTTAATTTTACCACAGCATTTATAATTTTCAAGTCTATCCAATATTAAAATATTCTAGCTTACTTATCTTTTAAAGATTTCCGTTTCTTTGTTTAATGGCATATCAACCTTCATGGGTTATTTAATGTCAAAGCCATACCTGTTGAAGAACAGCTGTGGTACTATTTAATTCACAATAGGGAGGATAAGCGAGTTCATACCTTTCCTAAGGGTATTAGTTCGAAAAGGAACATAGTAGCGCAAGTGAAGTTTGGACTCGGTTGGTTTCGTGATGAAGGAACTTCATCTTCATATATATATATATATATATATATATATATATATATATATATAATCTTGTTTTTCTTTCTCTGTCGGTTCTATGAAAAAAAAAATCTCACGTGACATATCTAAATTTTATATTTCGATATTCCGGCCTTGTAAATACCTGTTTATTATGGAGCTTTATATAATATTGACCTTCGTTTGTATTCAAACCTATATCACATGATATCGAACTGGGCTGTTTTTAAGTGTCTACGTTCCCAAGTTTTTAACATAAATCGAACAGAAAACCAATAATTGAAACGACTTCATCGACCTTCCTATGCATCTGTAAAGGCAGAGTAAGAGTCACATATAACATATTGTAAGCAAATTATCGATAAAGAGTGTTCCAAAAATGTGTATAGGATTCGTTTTGTGGAAACCAATAAAAAGCATAGTTAAGAATGTATCAAGAAAATATTATGAAAGCATAAATATACACGTATAAATAGGATGTATTTTTCCAACCCCTCCGCACGAACAGGAGGTGACACAAGGTCAGTTTTTATGTGGAGTTGAACAGATTTGAATTCAGAGTTTTACTTCTCCTAGATCGGTTGCCATACTAAGGCCAAAGAGCCTAGTCTGTCCTACTATTTACTTATAGCTGGGGGAGAGAATAGGTGGTTTCATATCTTCCTCGAGAGTATTAGCGTTATGAGAAACCCTAACGGCCTTATCCAGGTTTTGAACTCTGCTGGCCGTGCCCATTCCCAACAACGATAACAATTACACTACGACTGCTTCTTTATATGTATATATATATATATATATATATATAGGCCATATTTGTCTGGTTCCTTTTTAATGCCATATCAATCTTCATGGGTTATTTAATGCCAGATCTATCCTTGTAGAACATCAGTAATACTAGTTTACCAATATGTGGAAGGGATAAGAGGGGTCATGCCTTTCCCAAGTGTGTTAGTCTGAACGTGAACGTAATAACGTAGATTTTGAACTCATTTACTTCAAAACCACAGTCGAACACGTTAACCCTTACACCACGGAGACTCCTCCGTCAGTATTGGATTGGATTCGATTCGATTGCCCTAGACTGGATTGGATTATATGAAACCATTTAACTGTGTGCAAACAAATAGTAATTATCATTAAACAGATTTATTCATACTATAAACGAATAATTGAAAGTATTCAACTATATTCATGGTGTAATGGTTTAAGCACTGGACTGTGGAATCGTAGTAAGCGAGTTCGAACTCAAATCGCGTTATTATATTCACTTACGGATAAATACCCTTGAGAAAGATATGAACACTCCTATCATCCCGGCTATGGGTTAAATAGTACCACTACTGTTCTTCTACAAGAATGGATTTGGTATTGAATAACACAAGAAGGTTGACATGCCTTTAAAAGAATGACCAAAACAACCAATTATCTGTGTACAGATTATTTGTATTAAGAATTGATATTTGACACGCTAATTGGTTACTGAGAATTACTACTAGGTACTTGAAACCATATAACTGTGTGCAAAAAAAAAATGACGAGTATTAAATAAGACTGGTTACTGCAAACCATATAATTGTGTATAAATTATGAGCAATACTTGAAACCATACTCTCTGCAGAGAGGTAAGCCTCCCCAACGAGTGGCCCAGTTGGCAGACTGCATCTCTGCAGAGAGGTAAGCCCCACTCCTACGAATGTCCTGATATGACATTAAACAATCTGATGGTGACGTTCCAGTCTTGGAGATTTGGGAAATATGGAGTACCCTTTCATTTCCATGGCTCCGAGATCCACCCTGATACAGAGTGGTAGCACTTGATAGGGTCCTATCTAAAGTTTAAATAGAACTGTTTGACATTTAAACTGTGTGCTTACAAATGAATTATGCAAAATTAAATTGTTAGAAATAGAACAGTTTGATCATTAAATTGTGTAAACAAATAACTGATCTTTAATTAAATTGTTTGTGTCAAATAGCGTTTCACTGTGTGCAAACAAATGATTAATATTGAACTGAATTATTAGTGTTAGATAGGAATACTTGAAACCATTTAACTGTGTGCAAACAAATGATTAATATTAAATAGAATATTAAGTAGCAATACTTGTAACCATTTAACTGTGTGCAAACAAATTATTAATATTGAATTGAATTATTAGTGTTAGAGACCAATGACTGAAACCATTTAAACCATTTATTATACGTATTTATGCAATTTTATTTTTGGTTACAGTTTTGATCCTGAAAACTTTGGTAAAAAATAATACCAAATGATATCCGTTTTGAGTGTATAACGTTCCTCTAAAAATAATAAAATCCCGCTATTTCTTTTTTTCAAATTACTTTTAGAGTGTATTTTGGTTTGGTTTGGTTGTGGATGTATATTTTTCTATTCTTTTTTTACTTTTTTATTTTTAATTTTTTTTTCTTTTATTTGAGACTATAAAGCTTTCAAAAATATGAAACATCCATATAACGACTCACACCAAAGCACAGGTTCATAAGAATAGATTGATTTTAACGGCATTTCAAGTCGTCTTGGGTTATTTTATGCCAAGAGGTTAGAGAATTGCATATAGTAAGTAAAGTTGGCGACCATAGACGAGAGTAACCCGAAGGCTCCCTTTTCGATAGCTACTACACCAAGGTGTAGGGGAGGGCGCTACTCTTTCCCTGGATTGCTCTACTTTATCCTTGATCCGTACCATATAATACTGAGTGTTAAGCAAGGAGGCATCAAGTACCATTTTTTGAGTCTTTGGTATGACTCGACCTGGGATTGAACCCTGGTCTCCCGGGCCATTGGCGAACACTCTAACCGCTAGGCCAGTTTATATCTACATTTTGAGCATATTTGTAAGAGATTGTTGCTCACAATCATAATATCAAGTATTCCTATCCAATCAAAACAATTTGCACACAGTTATATAGGTTCACTCGTTCTTTCCTAAAACTAATAATTTTTCAAACGGTGCTTATTGACCCATAGTTGAGATCCTAACAGATACCACCACTCTGAGAATAATAGTAATGAAGGAGCACTTCACATTCGTCAAAAGAAAACTCGGCGAAATAAACTAATATATATATATTCCTCAATAAATAGATCTCATTGATAAGTTCCTGGTATCATCGGAGGTTTCAGACCTCGCAACATCAGACCCCTTGACAGGGCAGATCAAACCTCCGACTTACATCTCTACAATACGCAACAGGCTTCTCTCACGAGATTAACTTAAGCCAATCAGGAGCCTTAACGCTTTTAGTCTCAAGTGTGGCATCAAAATTAACTTAACCCAGCCTGCTGGGGCAACAGAATCCTCCGATTGCATTCCTGTCGAGGAGTATAACCTACCCACCCCTCAACAAATGTCCTGTATATGATACTAAACTTCATCCGGTTGTGATGTTTGAGCCCGGGAACTTTAGGGAATGTACAGTACCCCTTCACTATCATTGCTCCCAGGCCCACTCTGACCCGGAATGGCAGTACCTGATAGGATCTCATCTATGGGTCAAATAGAACTGTTTGACCATTTAACTTTGTGCAAACAAATGACTGACGCTGAATTGTAAGTATTAGATAGCAATACTTGAAGTCATTTAACAATGTGCAAACGAATAAGTTATGTTGAATCGAATTAGAGTTGAATAGCAATTCTTAAAACTGTTCAACTGTGTGAAAAAATTGAATTACTGGCATTACACTGCAATGCTTGCAACTATTTAACTGTATGCAAATGAATGGATGGTGTTGAATGGAATTATTAGAGTTAAATAACAATACTTGAATCTATTTAACTATGTGCAAATAATAGCAATACTTAATTATATGCAGACAAATTAGCGCTACCTCATTTAAAAATAAATTTGCCAACAAACCATTCACTTACAAGTTAAATGTCTAACCATTTAACTATGTGCAAACAAATGACTGATGTTAAATTAAAGTATTTATGTTACATAACCGTTGAAAGCATTTAACTGTGTATAAACCGTCACGAGTGAGTTTACGTCTCACTGGGGGCTCCATTCAAACGACCTTGTGCCACATCTAAGCAAAAAGCTTTGTAAAGTAAAATGAAGTTGGCGATCGCAGTCGAGGATGACCCGAAGGCTCCCTTTTCGATAGCTACTACACCAAGGTGTAGGGGAGGGCGCTATTCCTTTTCCTGGATTACTCCACTTTATCCTTGATCCTTACCTTATAATGCAGAATGTTGAGCAAGGCAGCATCAAGTACCATTTTTTGAGTCTTTGGTATGACTCGACCATGGATTGAACCCAGTTCTCCCTGGCCATTGGCGAATACTCTAACCATAATGCTAATATCCGGTCGTGTTCAATAACAATATTTGAGACGATAGAACTGTGTACAAATAAATGAGTTCCTACTCGTTTGAAAATGTTAACCACAATTTATTCATTTACAACTCATATTTAATATATATGTATGTACAAACAGGATTTAGAATTAGATAACCAACAAGGGTTGATATGCCATACAACACAACCAACCAATCAGAAGTACCCATGGGTGTCCTCGTGGTGTAATGGTTAAAGCGATGGACTGCGGAATCGTAGTATGCGAGTTCGAACTATTACGTCGCGCTATTACGTTCACTTTTAGACAAATACCCTTGGGAAAGGCACGAACCCCCTTATCCTCCCAGTTATAGGTTAAATAGCATCACTGCTGTTTTTATAGGATGGAGGATGATTTTAGCATTAAATAATCCACGAAGGTTAATATGGCATTAAATAAAAACCTAAGCCAAAAATTACCCTCTGAGATTCAGTATCTAGCGTCCATTTTAGCAATAGCAATTATATAATAAGGAAAAATTGCATAAGGGAGTGGGGATGTGTAAGAAAGAAATGATAGACGAAAGAAAGATGCAGAGAGAAGCCTGTTTATTCGATTTAAAAAGTTAATGAATCAAAAAATAAATTGTAATGCAGAAATAGAACAACATAAACTTTTGATACATTAAAATTCTTCCCTGTCGGTGGGGCTTAGAAAATGATGTAGACTCTATCTAAAATGGGTATTTGGGGTAGATTATATCCGGTAGTGACGCTTCACTCCTGAAATTTTGGGAAACATCGAGTTGCACTTCATTGACATTACAAACAGGTTCACTTTGACCCGGAGTGTTCTTGCTGGGTCCCTATCTATGGGTCGAATAGATCTATTTGAGATAGTGAAATGATATTTACAAAGCTTTGCTTAGATATAGCACACAGGCCACACTGTTGTTTACAGTACCTGTTGTTGCTTAACTGGTCACTCATTTAAATACAGAACAGGCTCATCGTTGCTTAACTTCAATGGAGATAAGGAAGTGTTTAACTATTTAAAATAATTGCGAGGATATGTTTTTGTACCGTATGTAATTGATGACTATAATTAATTGATTGATTTTAACGGTATCTTAACAAGTCTAGGATTATTTTATGCTTAGAGGTTTGGGAATCGCGTTCGTTTCTTACGAGTTATTTTTTTAGCACACGGTCATATTGAATAAGAGAAAATTTTAAACCGATGTATTTGACCCGTAGATCGTACCCCAAAAATACTACCGCTCCGGGTCAAAGTGGGTCTGGGAGTAATAGCTTTAGCATAAAATCACCTAACATTAAAATTCTTTAATGAAGAAGAAAAAGATCAGAGAATTCGGAGCTGTGACAGTTTTCAGTTGGCGGGGAGGGGTATTTCCTAGTTTATTTCGAATCAAGAATTGATAGGCATAATAAAATCCATCCATTGACAGATATCTTTATTTTTCGTGACTTCGTATGATTCGTATCGCTGTTGTTATTATTCACTTGCTTTTTCTTCGTGCTTCTAATTGTAATTATCCGTATTGTGTTGTTGTTGTTGTTTTAATTTTCTTCGTGATTTATATTTCATTATTTAATTTTCTTCATTATTTATATTTCATGCATTTGCACGTTCAAACCAGGGATCAACTGGCCCAGTCGGCTGGGGCTGTAGAATACACCGATTGCATCTCTGCATCTTGTTTGCTTTGGGGGTTTTTTATGGCATATCAACCATTGTAGGTTATTCAATGCCAAATCCATTTTTATACAAAAAACAGTTCTATTTCAAACAATTCAGTTTTGCAAAAGTACGCAATCCAAAGGTCAAAAACAGTTCTATTTCAAACTATTCATTTCAGTCAACAAGGTTAAATGGTTTCAAGTATTGCTATGTATCATGAACAATTCAAGTAAACATCAGTCATTTGTTTATACACAGTTAAATGAAAAACGGTTCAGTTTAGCATAAATACTCAGTTTAAATGTTAAAACAGTTCTATTGCAAACAATTCAGTTTAGCATAAGTAGACTGTTTAGTTCTATTTGACCCATGGATAGGACCCCATCAGGTGCTACCATTCCGGGCCACAGTGGACCTGGGAGCGATGGCAATAAAAGGGTACTCCGCATTCCCCAAAGCTCCAGTATTATTGGAGCCTCACCATCAGATTGTTTAATGTCATATCCAGGACACTCATTGGGGGAGGCTTACCCCTCTGCAGAGATGCAGTCGTGTATTCTGCAGCTCCAGCCGAATGGGCCAACTAAAATGTGGCGTTATGTTACGTTACAGTAACATACAAAAACTCTCATTGTAATCTGTACATTATATAATTCATTATATATATATATATATATATATATATATATATATATATATATATATATAGAGAGAGAGAGAGAGAGAGCGTGTGTAAACGTAAGCCAGTAAAAATAGCACATAATAGCGAGATTTTATAAGATTTTATAAGTGGTATCATTTAATCCCCGTTTAGAGGGCTCTCATTTTAAAAACAAAACAAATTTCCTTCCAATTTTCAACTAAATAAGTTCCATGAAGGTTGGGTTGACACAAGATATAATTTTTTATCATCCAAATTCTCTATTCAATGGAGATAACAGTAAAATACTTATTAGAATCTTGACTTAAATAGAAGCATATATATCATCATGGACAGCCGTTACAAAGAAGCCAATGGATTCAGTGTTATCAATAAATAAGATAAGTAGACTGAAAATAGTTATATTTTCAAAAAGTGCTTTAATGTAATTACTCTAGCAAAAATTTTGCAATAATGTGCCATAGTTACGTCATAGTTCCGTTTTTCTACAAGAATGGCTTTGGTATTAAATAACCCACGAAAGTTGATATCCCATTAAACAAAGAAACCAAAACAAACACTTGGACAAGATTATTTACATTTCACATAGTTCTAGTATACAAGTGACAGCAAGTACCCTCTTATCTCCAGGACTCTCCTAAGTATCCTACCTGATTTTAGTCCTGGTAAAACCAGCACGGTTAAAATCATGTAGGATACTTAGGAAAGTCCTGAATATGATTCTTCCTCTAGTTTCCCGTTCATCGAGCTTTTTTTTACAGGTTATTGGGAACTGTTCCCAGGGCCTCAAATATCACTGTCATCTTCATGTACCACAGTTTTTTTTCTTTTATCTATTTCATTTATTTATTTTTACTCTCTAGCAAGATCCACATATTTTTCCAGCTTTTCATCTTCTTTCACATTGTTGTCTAATGGTACAACAAAATCAATTAAAGTTCTTTTCTTGTTATGTGGGTTTTTCCCACCAGTTTGTTGTTGTTGTTGTTGTTGTTTTTCTTTAAATTGCGAGTGACAGCAAGTCTCCTCTGCTCTCCATAACTCTTGCAAGTATATTGTTTTGTTAGTGCTGTGGTCTGGATCATCTCAATTTTTTTCAATAGTGATAATAATAATAAATATTTTTTAAATAGCTGCAGTAGTAGTAGTAGTAAGTAAAGTTGGCAACCGTTGTCAAGGGCTACTCGAAAGCAACAATGATGATGATAATAATAAAGCGAGAAGAGATAAGTTCCAAGACCTTGCTAGAGAACTAGAAAGCTATAGCGCATGAAAGTGACGGTGATAACAATTGTAAATTGCTTGGTACGGTCACTAAAGGATTGGTACAAGGAAATTAGAGGAAGAGTGGAGATCATCCAAACTACAGCATTACTAAGATCGGCCAGAATACTAAGAAGAGTCCTGGTGACTTGAGGAGACTTACTGTCACTAAGACTACAGTGGAAAACCATCAGCTCGGGCTGGTGTGAAAAACTCGAAAAGGAGTAACAATAATAATAGTTTTTTACTCTTGGCGAGTTTTTCACTCTAGCTCTGATTTTTCACTGAAGTTTAAGTGACAGCAAGTCTTCAGGACTCTTCAACTTATCATTTGGCACCTACCAAGGACACCCTATACCCTAAAAATACTATGAAAAACAAAAAGCAAAAACTAAGCCTTCTGGGAACGGCCAGTTATTGGAGGAAGTAGGGGAGACCTTCAGAACAATATAAACACTGAGGGCAAATCGAAATAAGTGACTGAATAGAATTTATAAATAAAGAATACAGAACCAGGCTTGTTGAAAGCAAAAGAATGGAATATCAGAAAATTGCCCTGGTCAGATTGGAAGAAACGCGGTCGAAATGAAGAATGACGTGTTGTCCCTTCAAGCAAGTTATAGATGCTACCACGGTCTACAGACTAAGCAGATGTTGTGGTTCACATGCCCTGAAGTTATCTCCCCTTACTTCAACGTGCATAGGCCTATACGTTTGAAAGAATGGTCTACTTTTGCAGAGAAACATAACCTTTTCTTTTTCATTCTTAAGGGCGAGTTTTTTGTTCTTTCTTTCTTTCTTTTTTTCTTTCTTTTTTTTTTTATCTGTATTGCTTTCATTCTTTGCATTAAATAATCATTAAAATAAAAATAAACATTAAACACCTAAATCCCATTTACTTTTGAACAGCCTTTATGATTAATGATTGATTGATTACTTTGGTTTTATGGCATATCAAACTTAGTTGGTTATTTAATGCTAATTCCTATTTATACATATATATTAAAAATACATGATTTGTAAGCATATTTTGAAGATACATTTTCAAACGAGCCTAAGCTCTTTCTTTTGCACACAATTAACCGGTTCCAAATATTGCTATGGATCAACAGCAGAACAGATTTTGGAGAAACCTATCGACATCTGAGATTCTTACTATTCGTCGAATGATCGAAGGAGTAAGTGTAAACAATCTCGAGGCAACACTTCACAGAGGAAAGGTGAAGCAAATAATTCTAGCATTTGGTTTGGTTTGGTTTCCTAGTATATCAACCATTGTAGGTTATTTAATGCCAAATCCTCTTTATTCATATTTATCAAATATATATGATTAGCAAACATTTTCTTGGTAACATTTTTAAACGCGCCTGAGCTTTTTTTGGTACACAGTTAAATGGTTTTAAGATTTACTATGTATCATTAACAATCCGATTAAACATTAGTCATTTAATTACACATAGTTAAATAATCAATCAGTTCTATTTCTAACAATTCAATTTAGCATTTGTTTGCACTCAGTTTAAATATCAAACAGTTCTATTTAATCCATAGATAGGACCCTATCAGGTGCTATAACTGCGGGCCAGAGTCGACCTGGGAGCAATGGCAATGAAGGGGTACTCCACATTCCCAAAGCTCCAGAATTACTGGAACCTCACCATCAGATTGTTTAGTGTCATATCCAGGACATTCTGCAACGATGCAGTCAGGGTATTCTACACTTCCAGCCGACCGAGCTATTTACTAATTAAGATAAACCCAATGATCTATTCATTTCAACGGAGATTTGTATGGCTTTGTCTGGATGGTTTTAATTCTTCTTATCTCTAGTTTCCCCCGTCTCTTTTCTTGGCCTTAGGAGACTACTCCAAGTATGCCAATTACAGTTAGTATCACCGTTACCTTTATGTTAATTAACACAAGATCTGGTTTTCTGGCCGGAATTGGGTGATCCGTTCGTATCACAAAAAATCTCAGAATTTTATGTCTTATTTTCAAAGAGAGATTCTTTGAGCATATACCATTTTTCAGCAGAGACAAATTTTAATCTTTTACACAATTCCCAGAGAGTTGTCCCCGTGGCGTAGAGGCTAACATGCTGGACTGCGATATCGTCGTAAGCGAGTTCGAGCTCCAATTACGCTATTTCGTCCACTTTCGGACTAACACCCTTAAAAAAAACTCTTTTCTTCTGAGCTGGGTTAAATAATACTACTACTGTTATTCTACGAAGATGGCTTTGGTATTAAATTATCTTTGAAGTGTGATATGCCATTAAACAAAGTTGCCAAACTTTTTGACGAGCCTGTTGCCATTTCTCATAGCACTAATACCTTTGAGAAATATGCATCCAACAATTTTTCTTTAGCTCAAGCTAAATCGTAAGACAGACTGGGCACTTTTACCTTGGTATGGCAACCGATCTAGGAAGAAAACTCTAAATAAAAACCTGAAAAACTCCGCTTAAAACATTGACTCTGTGTCACATCTAGCTCATGTGGAGGGTTGGCTAAAAAAATGAAATCAAAACAATTCCCTGTGGATCACCTTTTCTATCCAGTCGGGTGTATTCTTTCTTTCCTTTTGTGCAAGTTTGCCTCATTCGCTTATATGATCAACCGTTTCATCTTCACACTTTTTTATTCTTCTGTGTATTATCAATTTATTATTTCATCCTGTCTCTTTTCCAGGTTCTTGGAGGATCTTCCAAGGGCTATTGCTATTATTGACTGGTTGAGTTTTCACACAGATATAACTGGTGGTAATATTTTGAAATCGAAATCTGTCAGCGACGGCGATGAGTTGCGAAGAGTAATACACTTAAAACGTATTTATGAAATATGCGTTTTATCTACCGGTAAAAAAGTGAATTGGGTTGTTGGGTCGTTATAAAGATTTAGTCCAGTCTCGTGACTGAAATAGTATTATGTATTTTTCACAGTTGTCAGAGATCAATGTTTGAACACGGATACTGAATTTCAAGACAGGGTCTCTCCACAACACAATCTCCCTCGCTTCAAAGACAACCCACAAACTCCCTGGGTTTCCTTTGTAAAGAGAAGTCCATGATATTGATACTTCTATTTAGGACAGAATATATGATTCTAATGTGCTTCTTATTGTTATCTCTATAGTATTGACGATTTGGATAATTTTAAAATTATATCAGTGTACATGCAGCCCCCACGCAATTAGTATTCAGTTAAAATTTGATCATTTTAAAAGTATTACTCTATTTTTTTTCCATTTCAATACTATATGCCGTTTGTGTTTGTTTATAGATACAAACATGATGAGAATTTTACTAATACACAGCTCACGAGGGGGTGTCCTCGTGGTGTAATGGTTAAAGCGATGGACTGCGGAAGCGTAGTAAGCGAGTTCGTACTCCAGATCAAACAGATCAAGAAACTTCCGGTAGTTAACTTGATTAGTAGTTTCAAATAACTGTCTATTTCCCAATATATTAAACGTTCTGTCGATGAGGCTTAGAATACCCACCTCACAGTGGATTAAGAATCCCCTAAGAAAAGGTTATGTCCTGTGTATAACAGTAAAAGTTCTCCTGATGGTGAGGCTCTTGTTCTGGCATTCTGTAGATTACCCTTTGATTGCTATCACTTTTATCCTAAGTTAAACCTGTTAGGGTCCTATCTGTGAGTGAATGGATCTGTTAGGGTCCTATCTGTGAGTGAATGGATCTGTTAGGGTCCTATCTATGAGGGAATGGATCTATTAGGGTTCTATCTATAAGTGAATAGATCTGTTTTAAAATTATTTATTATCTATTGGACAATGTGCAAAAAAAAAGAAATCCTCTTGAGAAACGAGAAAAACAAAAAATGTAAATATGAACGTACAATGAACGTTATTCCCAAACCACTTGGAATGAAATAACCCTAGACGGGTTGACAAGCCATTAAAATCGATCAATCAATAATGCAAGAGCCAAGGGGAAAAAGCAGACTCTCCTCAATTAGAAGACTGGAGCAGCACAATCTTATTACACCAACTTAGTAAGCTAAGATTAGTCAATATAACCCATGTTACTAACAAAAAGAAGCAACGATATCTGTTTGTCCAATCGGGTAGATAAAATTTAACTTTCGTGCTCTACTGGGGAAATAGCTTAGAATCCGCCATTTTGATTCGACAACAAAAACAATAAAGTTTTTTTTTTTTTTCTTTTTTACTGTCTGGCAAAGACGATGGAAACAATAAATCTAGCGGCATGTGAGTTTGATCTCTGGTTTTTAGCTTATTTATAGGAATTAATCAATCCCCGATTTCTTTTTCTTGGCTTTCTTATCAAACAAATTCTCCTCTTCACTCCCGCCTTTTCCGTTGCAAATCTCATCTGCTTTCATCATTCGGACGTGAGATTTCCTTCCACTCAAGCAATCTCTCTATATTTTTTATTCTTATCTTCAGATTATTCATTTCTTCCTTTCACTCTCTTTTTTCCTTCCATTTTTCCTTCTTTCTCTTTTTCTTTGCTTTATCTTCGTTTTTTTTCTTCATTTCTCTCCGGTTTTTCTTTCTTTCCGTTTTTTCTCAACGTTTTTTCTTTCTTTTTCTTTTACATTTTTCTTTTTCTTTTAATAATTCATTTTTTTTTTCTTTTAATTTTCTCTCTCCCTCACTTTTTTCTCCAATGTATCTTTTTCCTCAAAAGAAACCTCTCTCACTTCGGAAATGTTTCTCTCTCTCTCTCTCTCTCTCTCTCTCTCTCTCTCACGTTATTTTTTCTCAACAAACTTCTTTTAAGAGAAAAAGAAAATGTATTTCTCTTTTCATAAATTTCATCCTCTCGATTTCTCTTTCTTTTTTCTTTTTTCTCTTTCAAAAGAAATCTCTCTCTTTTTGGAATTCTTTCACTATTTCTGTCTTTCTTCCTTTCCTTACATTGTAATTTTGTCATGATAGCCTACCATACAAAATGTTCACAAAGCACACCTTTTCAATTTATTCAAGGGGTGATAATTTTCATTTATTGATTAAGAAACACTCTTTTCTTAAAAAGATTCACATATCTTGAAAATATGCTCTATATATTGTTAGGGAATATTTCATTTTAATAATTAACATAAAAATGTGATTAAAAGTATGGCATATTAGTTATAACGAATCGCTTCTATAAAGATTAAACTTACTTCTTTTCTAAATAACGTTTGACTTAAAAAAGAAAAAAAAATAGTGTCGGTTAATTCCTCCCATCATGGATTTATATCAAATAATAAAGAATATTATTGAATCAATGAATTTGACATTTTGCGAATGGGAATAAAATTAATCAAACCTTTTCTTAATAGATTTGAAAGAAATAACAGCAATTTTTTTACTAAAAGAATAATGTTCTATATTGAATTAAAATTCAGTTCGAATTTTATAAGTGAAATTGTCCATGACGTTTAACTGTAGAAATTGGCCAAGTAGACGCTTGATCAAACGACACTCCTGTGACTGCCAAAACTACCCAATTGGTCATAACACTAAAAACCTATAACCCCAGTTGTTAGTAAAATATAAATTTCATATCATTATTATTCAGTAAACAACTTTCAGGTCATATATATGTCTATAATGATAATTTCAGTGATATGGATATTCGTATAATACACTCATCTATGACTGACAGGATATGACACAAGGTCACTTTGGAAGTGGAGAAAAGGCTGTTTGGATTCAGAGTTTTCCTTCTCCTGTAATAGTTGCCGTACCAAGGTCAAATAATCAGCATGCCCTACTATTTACTGATTGCTAGGGTCGAAACATATGGATTCACGCATTTCTCAAAAGCAATAGTGAGAAACGGTTCATGCATGCTTTCAACTTGGATCACCAATTCCATTTTCATCGACGATAACCGTTACGCTAATATTGCCTGTCATATATATATAGACATCATCATCATCGTGCTGAACAGGAAGATATATATGTAAGAAAAATGAAAATAAACCCAACGGTATGTAAAGTATGAAAAAATAGAATGTTCAGTTCAAATGATCTAAATTTTATTTATGAAAATGTCTGTTTCCTTTTGGGTTTTTTTGTTTGTTTTTTTACGATCTTTTGGGTGATTTATAGTAGATATTAAAATGCATCTTCTGCAATAAGTTGCCCTAAAGATGTTTTAACTAATAAAAATTGAAACGATACATTGGCCTATTATCATATATAAAAGATACATCTTCCCTCTCTCTCTCTCTCTCTATATATATATATATATATATATGGGAGTGTGTGCGTATATGTGGGTGCATATATATATATGTATGTGTGTGTGTATATATGTGTGTGTGTGTGTGTGTATATATATATATGTGTATGTATATATATATATATATATGTGTGTGTGTGTATATATATATATGTGTGTGCGTGTGTGTGTGTATATATATATATGTGTGTGTGTGTATATATGTGTGTGTGTGTGTATATGCATTTATATTTATGTGTGTATATATGTTTGTGTATGTGTAACATATTAATGATGATGGTGCAGGTGTTTTGCGTAGCATTCTGCTAGCAGACTTTCTTGTTCTATCCATTTCTATGAGGAATTTGGTGCTGGCTTCAGCCAAAAGCCTTGTTATATATTTCCTCGACAGTGCAAATCGCTTTACACTTTACCCAGACTATACCATCCCGCTGTACTCACCCTCTCAGAACCCATCTGCCTTCAGTCAGACTGCCAATTAACCCCTTCTGTCCAGCCACCACTCCCAGTCTCGCCAGGCTTCTAGCTCCTCCCAATATGATGTCTCCCCCTACACACACATCTTTTTAGCTGTCTGCCTGATTTTGACAAAAATCTTCCTTTTTTTTTCTTTTCGTGAGATTGCTGGTTTTCTCAACATAAAACTGTACACGTTGTCGTAATAAAAGCAATGCCTATTGCTGTTATAAATATGATTTTTACAATTGTCACGTGGGTTTTGGGTGGGTCTGTTATTGTCAGTGGCAATCCTCCCAAAGAAATTGCTGTAAATACAGACAATTATGTCGGTAACAGCATCAAAGACACTGGCATCTTTATAATTGACGGCCAATAAATTTCGTAGATATTCTTAGGATTAAGTCAAGTTTGACACAAGGTCATGAAGTACGCAAGAATAAATAATCTAAATGAATAGAATCCAATTCTTTTGTTTTATTCATAGACGGCTGATCACTGAATAGCCATAACTTCGAATATGTTGAACGTTCTCTCTCTCTCTCTCTCTCTTGTCAAGGTTGACAATGGCTGTAGCAATTCCTTACAGGTACTGAACAGAATCCAACACTTTTGTTATATGGATGGAAGGTTGATTACTGAAGAGTAAGAAATTGGGATATGTTGTGGTACGTTCTCTGTCTCTCGTCAAGGTTAACAATGGTTGGAACAACTTTTAACAGCTACAGCTGCCAAAGTAGATACGAAATTTATCGGAGACTGAGTCGCTGAAATTTACATACTTTATTAACCATTATTGGATGATATCGGCAAGATTTTTTTCTCAGTAAATATGGTGATGGGCCAAAATTCAGGGAAAATTAGATTTATGCCTTTCCTAAGAGCATTAGCGCAAAATAATACCAAAATTCAAACTTATTTTACCAATTCTTTTTTATCATATTGGCCTTAAAAATTTCCTCCCGAAACAGGCCTCTTACAAGGTTATACTTATAAGATTATTTTTAATTTCTTAAATGAAGCATTTTTAATTATTAATTTTTTGGACTAGTATCCCGTTCATCTTAATTTCAACTACGTCTTTTCACTACTCACAAATACTCATTCAGTCGTTAGCTCCGTGGATCGGAAAATATAACTAAATTCTCGAGAAGCAGGTTGTAATGCGACAACTGCCTTAACAATGAGACTACGGTTACTTCTGGCTGCAATCACGGAAATCTGTGCAATAAAAAAGTAAAGTTAGCGACCTTAGTCGAGGCTGACTCGAAGGCTCCCTTTTCAATAGCTACTACACTGAGGTGTAGAGGAAGGCGCTACTCCATTCCCTGGATTGTTCCTCTTTACCCTTGATCCTTACCTTATAGTGCTGAGTGCTAAGCAAGGCGGCATCAAGTACCATTTTTTGAGTCTTTGGTATAACTCGACCTAGAATCGAAATCTATGTAGCTATTTCTTATTTTCAATGACTGCTTGATATATTCCGATCTCTTACTGTTTTGCTTTTTGTTTTTTTGTTGTTGTTTTTTTTTTCTTTTGTTTTTTTGCCTTTAATTCACATACAAACTTCAATTATGCAAGCCAAACTTCAGGGAGGATCGAAAATGTTTCTTGGGTGTTGGTAAATATTGTATATTCATGTTATATAGTCATATGCAGATTCACATCTACATATACACATGCATATACATGCAGAATGAATCACAACGACACAACGATAAAGAACGAGAGAAGACTTCTTTAGAAAAATATGTACCTCTCACTTTATTGTAAGGGTTCGAAAAGGGGTACTCAGGGTTTTACTGTGAGAGGGAGTTGGAGACCGAACAGAACTGCAATATATTGACCCCCACTCATATGGCCATCAGCGTTGTGTCTTTCTCGTTCTCCTGATGCTCAACCGGAGGCCCGGGGGCTCAGCTTTCTGCTGAGTGCTGGCTTTCTCTACCACATCTTGTCACCAACGGGTCTCCGAAACTACTGGGGGCCCCAAGGGCCCCTTTGGCCTGATGTGGCTTCCCCTACCACATCTCGTCTATATCTCCAACTCCAACTGTCTGACTTTTTGTCTTGACCGAGTTATATAATAGTTCAACGTCCACTCAATCGCCTACTCGATCTTTGGAATGGCATGTTTGATCGTCATCAAGCGGAAATAACTGTCATGCAGTTCACAGGCCTCTTACAAGCTTATACTTATAAGATTATTTTTAATTTCTTAGATGAAGCATTTTTAATTATTAAGTTTTTGAGTTAGTGCATCAGTCTATGAGTGTACCATGGGAATTTTAGCTTGTCCCATTTTGTTAGCCAATTTCCGCCCACGCGATTTCCTCTCATAACTGCCATTAGAATGTGTTACTTCCTTCCGGTGCATCACCTTGGAATGGCAAGCTTGGCCGGGTCGAAGGTCAAAATACAACATTCATAACTACTTATAGTAAATAGGATTGTAGTAATTATTGAAAAATGATTGGGTATGTAACAAAAGTATGTTAGTTAACATGGGAAATCTCTGCACAGATCCTATAAGCCTTTTGAAACTTTTTATGATAACCGGTCCATTGGTCGAGTGGACAAAGTTTTCACTAATGGTTCGGGAGACCTGAGTTCAATCCAAGATCGAGTCATACCAAAAACTCAAAAAATGGCACTTGATACCTCCTTGCTTAACACGGTATTATAAGGTACGTATCAAGGGTAAAGTGGAGCAATCCAAGGAAAAAGAATAGCCTCTCCCCTGTACCTCGGTGTTGAAACTATTGAAAAGGAAGCTTTCCAGTTACAAGTACCCTAGACTACGGTCACCAACTTTACTTATATGTGGTATATTTCGATGATTATAACTTTTCTGGAAGTTTTCGAGTGATGATCGCTTCTATCTTGCTTTAAAAGTGTGCCAGCGCAAACATTTATCCAACACCTCTATGATAGGCAGGATGTGACACAAGGTCAATTTTCAAGCGAAATTTGAATTTACTCATAGCAGAGAGTAGATAGATTCATGCCTTTTCCAAGAGAATTAGTTTTATAAATGAAGCGCAAACAATCTCGTCCAGAATTTGAACACGAATCTCCTATTCCATTTCCTTCGTCGAACTGTTTGGCTAAGCGCTCTTCAAAATTATGGGCATATGTAAAATTCTTGTAAGAAGTATAAATTCAGTATATTGTTAATCTGCTTGTCAATTTTATGAGACCCCTCACTTCTCACTTGTTTTCTCTTTCTTTATATTTTGAGTAACATGAATGTATTTTTCTATTTTTATCATTAGATAACTTGAAATGTATTTAGTTTTAACTAACTTCATTTAAGAATATTATTTTCTATTGTCTTCTGACCATTGTCATATCAGCAAGCAAATTGAGATATTTTAGTTTATTAAAGATAGAACAGAAAAAAAGCAATATTTTTTTACATATTATATCTTTTTTTTTTTCTTTCAAGATATAAATATATCTTGTGATCTGGTTTTGTTTTGATAGCACTACTCATGTGGCGTGTCTAAAGCACAAATAACCTGGTGGAGCGCATCCCTCTCCAGGTCTAAAAATGGTTTGAATTCAGAGTTTTCTTTCTCCGAGACTGGTTGCCTTACAAAATTTAAACAGCCTTGTCTGCCCTACTATTTACCATAGCTGAAGGAAGAATAGTTAGATTCATATCTTTCTCAATGGTAATCGTGCCATGTAAAATGCCTCATCCAGGATTTGAACTTTAGCTGAGCCCACTTCATAAGACAATAACCTTAAAGCACCTCCTTTATTTTAAGAAAGGTAAAGATGAAACTAAAATAATAGGATTTTACAAATAGCACAATCTTCCATTAGATAATACTGCTCGTGTTTATTTTTTTTTTTTTTTATAATGGGAATTTTGATATCCCCTGCTGTTTATTATATTGTGGAAAAAGCATGCCCGTCATCTCATTTGCGGGTGGCACGTTGCACAATTTTCATTTATGGATTACCAATACCGGACGTTGGCATAATGGTTAGAGTGTACGCCAATGGCCCGGGAGACCTGGGTTCAATCTCAGGTCGAGTCATACCAAAGACTAAAAAATGGTACTTGATACTATCTTGCTTAACACTCAGCATTATAAGGTAAGGAACAAGGGTAAAGTGGAGCAATCCAGGGAAAGGAGTAGCGCCCTCCCCTACACCTTGGTGTAGTAGCTATCGAAAGGGAGCCTTCGAGTCACCCTCGACTAAGGTCGCCAACTTTACGTTTACTACCAAGCCTTTGAATGTGCCAGAACCGACTAGTAATGTTTTTGAAGATTTTCAAGCTTTCTTGTCTATCACGAAAAAAAAAACAAAGTGATTAATATTTGTTGTTAACATATAGATTGAGTAACTTTCTTTATTTGATATGCTGGCTTTGCTTATTGGCAAGTGGACTGTGTTTGTATTCAGGTGAATATCGAAGTCATGCTACAATAAAACATAAACACCGATGAATATGTTTGGTCAAGTGAGATATGCTAACCAAAATGCAGGCTGTTGTCAGTAGACGGAGCAAAACAATAATGGGCAATCAGCATAAAGGCAGCTGATCGATCTGTTTGTGACCTTCAAACTTCCATCTTTCCATGACCTCTAAATAAATAAATACTGAAAGAATAACCTGGCCCAGTCGGCTGGAGGAGGGGCTGCTGAATATACCGACTGCATCTCTGCAGAGAGGTAAGACTCCCCCAATGAGTGTCCTGGATATGACACTAAAGCATATAGCCCAGTTGGCTGGAGCTGCAGAATACACTGACTGCATCTCTGCAGAGGAGTTAGACTCCCCCAACTAGTGTCCTGAATATGACACTAAACAATCTGATGGTGAGGCTCCGCTAATGCTGGAGCCTTGGGGAATGTGGAGTAACCTCTCATTGCAATCACTCTCATATCCACTTTGGCACGGGAGTGGTAGCACCTAATAGGGTCAAAACTATAGGTCAAATAGAACTAAACTGTGGGCTTATGCTAAACTGAATTTTTTAAAAATAGGAGTGTTTTTAGATTTAACTGTGTGTAAACAAAAAACTGTACTAATGCTAGACTGAATTGTTTGAAATAGAACTGTTATATATATATATATATATATATATATATATATATATATGACCTTTCTGACACAAGTTCAATAGCTCAGCATTTAAAAAAACATTCATGCCCAACAACACAACTCCGAAAAATTCTCACCGACAACACAACAATACTCGAACATCAAAATAATAAACAAAAACTTCAGATTCTCGAAGCACTACATATTAGAAACCTGCAACCAACACTTAATAGAATTAATTTTCAAACCAGTGCTAACGTACTTAAATGTCTTTAGCTACTGGCACTATTTACAGAATTACATTTAAAAGCAAGCGCCATAATCTCCAACAGCCAAGACGTCCTTACACAGTAGTAATTTGCTAAAACAAAAGTTACATCACTTTTGTAACAGATTCTCCCCTGGTGATGGCCCAAAGTCGGGCAGAAAGTACTACGGATACATACAACTATGGACAATACCTAAATCAATTCCCCCCGAATACGATAAAAGTAATACGGGAATTCGAACGGATCCTAAAGAAAATATGTAGGCATAAAATGTCTATTATGTTTAATGAAATTTGCATTAACTAAGAAATGCTGCCTAAATATACATATATATATATATATATATATATATATATATATATATATATATATGAATTTGGCATTAAATAATCTACAATAGTTGATATACCATAAGATCAAACCAAAGAATAACCATTAGATGATCCCATGAATATCTGATGTCTACTCTGAAAGGCACAGATAGACATTGCTGTTTACTCTGATAAGTGTAATTCCCCATATTAATAGCTTATGTTCCTAATCTGTTTTTTGAGTGCTCCACAACAAATTTTCTATTTGGGTTTCACTGACAGCCCCAGCCCTCAAGTAAAAAATAATTAGATATTTGTGTGACGCTCGTTGTTTATTACAGAACACCAGTGACTTAATTGTTGGTTTGTTTGTTTAATGGCATATCAACCTTCTTGGGTTATTTAACGCCAAATCCCTCCTTCTAGAAGAACAGTAGAAGTATTATTTAACCCATTGATGGGAGGATAAGGTGGTTCATACCTTTCCCAAACGTATTTGTGAACGTAATAGCGCGACTGGGGTTCGAACTCGCTTACTACGATTCCGCAGTCAAGCGCTTTAACCATTACACCACGAGAACAACCCCTGTGACTTAACGTTGGCATATGTAATTTTCATTAAACTTGACTACATGTTGCGGGGGGGGGACCTATGACATCGTGGCTCACGTGGCTGCGTCAATTTCGTAACCGATTTTCAACTCCAGTCACAATATTGTGTTCACTTTCGGTCTAATGCCATTGGGAAATGCATGAACCGCTTTAACCACCCATCAATGGGTGACATAGTACATCGACTGTTATTCTACAAGGATAGCTTTGGCCTTTTATAAGCCAAAAAGGTTGATATGCATTAGAAACAAAGAAACAGAAATCATCATAACTGACAACTGATAATCATTCATTTCTGGATTGTATTTCTCGGTTTAAAAACGAGTTTTAAACATTGTCAGATATTGTTTGATTTCTTTTCACAGACTATAATCGATAAACAACTTCAGTGACTTTCAGACCCAGTTTAAAATAATCCCTAAAAATTGCTATAATTACAATATTGTATTATAATATAATATAATCATATATATTTGATAATAGATTATAATATGATTTATGATTATATATAATGATGTATAATTTAACTATATATATATATATAATTATATATTATGATGTATAATATAACTATAAATTATGATATGTAATATAATATAATTATATAAGATTATATATTATGACATATAATATAGTCATATATATATATATATATATATTTATATACTATGTTATATAATATAATGATATATAATATGACTATATATTATGATATATATAATTATATGATGTATATAATATGATTATAAATGATGATATATATATAATCATATGACAAATATAATATGATTATATATATATATATATATATAATGATATGTTAATAAATTATATATAATAATAATAATAATAATAATAATAATAATAATAATAATAATAGGTTTTATTGCACGTCGCACATGAAGCAAGATTCTTTTTTTATTGATTGTCATTTTTTTTCTTATCCCTAAATATTTGGGAATATGGAGATATTTTCAGTTTTAAAAAACTTAGAATTCATGGGAACCTTTAAAGATTTCCTGGAAGTTTTCAATATCTTTTTACAATAATTCCAGCTCTTCTAAAAATTTTCGAATAACATGGAAATGTTTTGTTTCGCTTTTTGAAGATTTCTTGTTGTTTTTCTATTGTTCATTTTAAATCATCATAATTGGCAACTGATAGTCATCCACTTCTGGACTTTAAAGGAACAACTCACGGCCGTTAAAATGTTTAAACCTGTTTTTCTTAGTACGATTAGATATCGTTTACTGTCTGTCATACTGCCTTTCAAATCCGATAAACAGCCTTCCCTGTCGGTGAGCTTTTGAATTCATAGACTGTATCCTCTGCTGAAAAGAACGTTCATAAAAATAGGTGTCCTGGGCATGACAAACCGAAACACTAAACTGCATCTGATGGTAAGGCTCCAGTTCCAGACATCTGGAGTATCCTTTCATTGTCATTACTCCCAAATGCACTCTGACCCGGAGTGGTATAACCTATCATGATCCCATTTGTGAGTCAAATAGATGTGTTTGGAAACTATTCCCATCCGATGGAACTGTGTGAAAAAAAAACTTCTTGAAAACTACAAAAAATGTAAATATGAACGTACGAGGGTGAGTCAAAAAGTAATGATTACGGACACAGGAATATATACATCAAAATGAAGCTGGTTGTCAGAAGATCACATCTCTACTTCTCAACATAGTCACCGTTTCTCTCCATAGCAATGTTCCATCTACGAATGAGAGTATGTATCTCTGCCTCGTAAAATTCTGTTGACCTTTCTGGTTGATTTCTTGCCAACTGGAGAAACAATAATCTCTAAGGCATACATTGAGACCCTAACGAGTCTCAGAGCAAGAATCTGACGTGAGACCCAAGTTACCAATCGATAATGTCCTCCTTCTGCATAAGAATACTCAACCAAACACAAGCATCAGGACAAAGGAGACAATTGCCTCATTCGGGTGGACTACTTTACAGCATCCTCCATACTCACTAGATTTATCGCCTTCAGACTATCATCTCTTCGGCCCCATGAAAGAGGGTTAAAGAGCAAACATTATGTCAGTGACGAGGAAGGGAAAACTGCAGAGATGAAGTGGCTCAAAGAACAGTCAACAGAATTTTACGAGGCAGGGATACATGCTCTCATTTGAAGGTGGAAGATTGCTATTGAGAGAAACGGTGACTATATTGAGAAGTAGGGATGTGATCCACAGACAACCAGGTTCATTTTGATATATGATACATGATCCTGTGATTGTAATTATTCCATTACTTTTTGACTCACTCTCGCACAATAAACTCGGTTCCCCTCATATCTTGACGTAAAATAACCCTAGATGAATTAAGAAGCTGGTAGAATCAATCGATGAACAGCTTCAGTGGCTTTGAGACCCAGTTTAAAATATTCCCTGAAAAAATTGACATAATTTCAATATTTGGATCTATGATTATGACATCTA
>CAUZXS010002953.1:10000-15000 GCA_963585895.1 Sepioteuthis lessoniana | reverse complement strand
AGGACACACAAGGCAGAGGGTCTGCAGTCGTTGAATTCCACTGTCCCAGTCAACAGGACAAAGTGTAGGTGACAAAATAGATTTGAACTATTTGGTTTGATATAAGGACAGGGGTGCTGAGATAAAGAAGATTATGTTGCCATAGTTTTCCACATGATTAAAATAAGCTTGTCTTGATAATTCGCTTTCAAGATCCTGATTCCCACCAAGGCTCGAACATTCAGCCATAACACCTGTATGAATAGATAACAATCTTAATCACCAGGCTGGATATATACTGCACAAGACTTCACCCCTGTAAACAAATCATCTGAATAAAAAGTCCATCAGTTCCCATCTTTAACTGAACTCAGATCCTCAAACGTCGAGATCGATGGGAGAGTCCTATATATATATATATATATATATATATATAATCACCACTTGGAATCATAACAAGCATAAAGTTATGCAATGGTTAGCAAAAAGATCTGTATCTCGCCTGTCAAGATAGATTCTATGATCACTAATGGTCATTTTGAACTACAGCAGTACTGACCCCACAATATTATCCTATTTACCCAACCCCTCCGCTTGAGCAGGATATGACACAAGGTCAATTTTAAAGCGGAGTTTAACAGGTTTGAATTCAGAGTTTTCCTACTACTTTGCCCATAGCTGGAGGGAGAATAATTGGATTCATACCTTTCCCAAGGGTATTAGTGCTATGTGAAATGCAATCAGTCTCGTCCAGGATTTGAACTCGTGTCGCCGTGTCCAATTCCTACCACGATAACCATTACACCACGAGACCCCACAATATTATAATGTTCTCTTACCCAGTAGCCGATACTGTAGTGTCAAAGGTCTGTTTTTTGTGTTGACATTAACTCCATACACTCACATATGCTTTCTCGGACCTTCTGTACCCACATACAGCGTTATAGAATTGAGGCGATTTACTTTTAGACTGCAATATATATATATATATATATATATATATATATATATATATAGGAAAGGAAAAGAATAAACACATAAATGGTGGTAATGAAATTTTATAAATCTATTCTCGACCCTTACTAATCTTGCACCATCAAAAGGATACGTTTACCACGGGACTGATAGACTTACAAATGTCAGAAAATTAGTGCAATATTATAGTTGTATATCTTTTATCGTGAGTGTTATTACACACACACACACACACACACACACACACGTACACTTATAAATATCGGGAAGACAGGAAATAGATTTGACAGTACGAAAGTATACTGAGATGAAAAACACAAGGACTTCAGAGAATGATTTTATCTGTAGAAATATTAGCCAAAGTTTAACGTTTCAGTTTTTAGACCTTTATCAAGGTATGTAAATTATTAAATTTGATGACTTTAATAAATCTTTAAATAACTTACATGCCCTGATTAAGGTCTAAAACCGAAATGTTTAACGTTGGCAATTATTTCTACAAATAATATCCTCTGAAGACCTTATTTTTTCGTGTATATATATGTATATGTATATGTATGTGTGTGTGTGTGTGCAAATATATATGAGTGTATGTCTGTGAATATATGTCTCTATGTGCGAATATATATGTTTGTATGTACGCGCTCATATTTAATGGAAAGCACGTTAATTAATTCGTTACCTAACAATTATCTGATGAATTTTCACAAAGAATGAAATTATATTGAAATGAAACATTTTGTCCTTTAGCTTATACACTTTTTGATCTAACTGCGAAAATACATACACACATATATATATATATATATATATATATATAATCCTCAACTCCCTATTTAGAGCAATTTTGAATTCTTACCTAAAAAGAACACTCTTAACCATCTTGGTAGAACAAGTTTAGCTCCCAAGCTAAAAAAAAACCCACCCTCATGTTGAATTCAAATGCGAGCAAGTCAAATACAGGAAACTATTCTAATTAGACATCAAAGAATTGCACGTCTTTCCTAATTTCTCTGTGACCTTTTTTTATTTTATGGGTTGTGGGACACACTTTGAAATATTAGTATCGTCAGTACTCTTACCATTAGACAATGTTAAAATTTGATGTCTTGCAAAAAATGTTTACTTTGCCAATTATTTTGAATGTTTATTATTATTATTATTATTATTATTATTATTAATAACTGTATTTTCCTAAATCTCATGTTCTACGGGAGAACGAGGAGCACCGGCTTCAAAATCTCCCTCTGTGTTCGTAAGGTATGCTGTGTGTTGGATTGCATGATATTAACTGTAGTCTAAATATCTAACCCTGATGTTTGTCTCTCTCTCTCTATCTATCTCTCTTTCTATCTCTATCTCTCTCTCCCTCTCTCCCTATCCCGTCTCTTCACTCTTTCTTTTTGTTTCTCTCTATCCATTTGTTTTCTTTACCCATCTGCTCTCTCCTTCTATATCCTCTTCTCTCTCTCTCTCTCTCTTGTTCTCTCGTCGCGCCTAACATACATCGCTCTACCACTGTGCTTTCAGCCTGCCCGCGTGGCCTGCTGGGTAGCGTGTCTGACAGCCAATCCATATCCGAGATCGAATACGGGTTAGATTCGGGGTATTTACCCGTGCCAAAGTTGGGAGCATCGGGTCTAATCGAAAGGTCTTCGGCTAGCGAGGCGCAAGGTGAATCTGGAGAACAACTGCTCGAAGCAGGTACGTCTGAAATCTACTGCAGACTAAAAAAATAATTTTTTTTAAAAATTAATTAAAAAAAATTTGAATAAAAAAAATTTTAAAAATTCGTTCACCTCCTTCCGATGCACTCCCTCACCTTTCTGTCTTGTGTCTTTCTTTCTTTGTCTACATCTCTCCTCCTCCTCTCTTTTTCTCTATCTGCCTATCTACATCTAATCCTCAGCGTCTTCATCTGGCTTCTTTTTTTCTCTCACCTTACTCTGTGTGTGGCAAAAAGCGCGTTTCTTTTCGTTTTTTATTTCTTTTTTTTTTCGTTTCGTAATAAACTAACACTTTTTGATAGACACACTCCATTTTGTTTTGTCTCACTTAATGTAGAATTACAATTATTTACTAAACGTATCTTTGTCTGGTACAAGGACATACGAGTCACACTGTTATGATGAAGCTCTTTAAGCCAGTAATAATAGACTAAGAATTATACAACCAAAACCTCCAAATTCCAACACAAGGCTACAAGTTTGGAGTTCTTAGCAAGATTCTAATTCACTAAATTATAAATCCTCGAGACGAACTTATTAAATTATACCTTTGATATTTAAGTTAAGGAAAATGAATATACTTTTTAATAAATCGAATATTAAAGATAAAAACAAAATTATATCCTAAAAAATTACCATCCTAACAAATATTCAGAGACTTCTGTCAAAGGGTGGGCAAAATACTCGTAGAAATATATTTACCCATCCCCTCCGCATGAACAGGATATGACACAAGGTTTATTTTTAAGCGGTGTTTAACAGGTTTAAATTCAGCTTTCCTTCTCCTAGATTGGTTGCCATACCAAGGCTAAAGAGTCCTGTCCAACCTACTCTTTAACCATTGGACAAAAATTGAATTTTTACCTTTCCCAAGGGTACTAGCGCAATATGAAATGCAAACAGCCTCGTCGAGGATTTGAACCCGAGTCACAGTGTTCATTTTCAACAATGATAACCACTAAATCACGAGCACCTAAAAAAAATACTAGTCGATACTATGTGCAAAATACTAATATATCGAATCGGAAAATACTCGTAGTTGGCGACCGTAGTCTAGGGCGACCAGAAGGCTCTCTTTTCAATAGCTACTACACCGAGGTGTAGGGGAGGACGCTACTCCTTTCCCTGGATTGCTCCACTTTACCCTTGATACGTACCTTATATTGCTGAGTGTTAAGCAAGGAGGTATCAAGTACCATTTTTAAAGTCTTTGGTATGACGCGACCTGGGATTGAACCTCGGTCTCCCGGACCATTGACGAACATTCTACTCACTAATACCTTTATATAAAAATTGTTTTCTAAACTAATCTTGTTATCGCAGAAATAAAGTCCACCCACATTCAAACTAAGTTAAGATTAATAAATTTCCAAATAAGGTACCTCATATAGTCTTGATTAACAAGCTAATCTAAAAAAATTATCGCTAATATAGTGAGTTCGATTCCTACGAGGTTTACCTGGTAATGTGAACCTCTGCCAGACTAAATGAAACTTATTTTGTCATTCACTTCGCTTTGTACCGTATGAGAACACAAACTACTAATCTTACCTAATAATCCTTAGTGGTCAGCCACTTCTTTATAATTAATTGTGATATTTATTAACTTCGGTTGTCAGACAATAAATATTGCTTAGAAGATAAAATGGCCGTAAACCAAACTTGGTAAGTATCACTTATAGAAATTACTGTCTATATATTACAAAACATTCTCTCTCTCTCTTTCACACACACACACACACACATATATGTATATGTATATATATATATATATATATGTATATATGGGTATGTGTGGTTTGGAATACACATATGTGTGTTTTGGGACACACACACATATGCATATGTCCAAAAACACATATTTTTGGACACGTATATATATATATATATATATGTGTGTGTGTGTGTGTGTAACCGTAACCCAGCAAAAATGGCATATGATAATATTTTTATTTGCGCAATACCCTTAAATTGCTCTGAGAGAATAAAGAAATTCCCTGTCCAGTTTGTAACTAAATGATAAATTTGTGGACTCCACATTCATGCTGGACATTTTTACTATCATTGCAATTTTTGATATTACCGAGACAACTATAAAATACTTATTAGACTCTTTTACTCCTTCCTTAATAGAAGCATCGATATTATCATGGGTCATTGCAACAATGTGAACCCAAGGTGTTCACGGATTGTCTATTTATTTATTAACATTGACATCATATTTTAATATTAACATTACTATAACTAATATCATTTACAATATAAATCCTTAAACAGTACTCTATTATTCTGTCCTTGTGCCGGTTTATTATTTTGAGC
>CAUZXS010002953.1:0-7500 GCA_963585895.1 Sepioteuthis lessoniana | reverse complement strand
ATACTCTTCCAAAATTTTCTGTCGGATTCTTCTTTTTCATATTCTTTACAATTTTGGTAAAAAAAAATTTGTCTATTTTTGATCTGTTGAATTTAAACCTGCACTTTTGTAATAAAAAAAATTTGATCCAACTTCAAGAAGATTAAAAAACATGGTGTAGAAACCATGATCTTATTATTTCTACAGAAAATTACTCAATCAAAATAGATATTATAGAGTTCTATTGATTAAGAAATTCTACAGCTTTCTATTCCTACCAAATGCAGTAATTTTTCTGCTCTCTGTACATCCTAAAACTGCTTGAACGGCTACGTATTCATAAACCGATAACATTTTCAATGCAGTAGGATTTAATGGTAAATAATAATATCTGTTTTTATTGTATAATATTCCACAAAGTGTTCGCCAATGGTTCGGGAGACCTGGGTTCAATTTCAGATCGTGTCATAACAAAGACTTTAAAAATGGTACTTGATACATCCTTGCTTAACACTCAGCAATATATATATATATAGTGTTCGCCAATGGTCCCGAATACCTGGGTTCAATCCCAGGTCGCGTCATACCAAAAACTCAAAAAATGGTACTTGATACCTCCTAGCTTAACACTCAGCAATATAAGGTACGTATCAAGGGTAGAGTGGAGCAATCCAGGGAAATGAGTAGCACCCTCCCCTACACCTCGGTGTAGTAGCTATTGGAAAGGGAGCCTTCTGGTCGCCCTCGACTAAAGGGAGACAACTTTACTATTCCACAAGAAATGATAAAATACTGGCATCTTCGGTTGAGAAGAAAATTTATTTTATGTGTACTTATTTATCGGTAATTCTGTATCTCTTTGTTTAATCTTAGTATATTATTTCTGTTTAAGTATAATCCACAACTGTTTGAACTGCCACATTCGGCTGAGGCTGTAGAATACACTGCCTGCATCTCTACAGAGGGGTAACTCCGTCCCCGAGAAGCTTTGATATGACATTACACTATCTGATGGCAAACCTCCAGCCTTGGAGATTTGAAGAATGTGGAGTACCCCTTCATTGCCATTGCTCCCAGGTCCACTCTGACCTGGTGTAGTGGAACCTGATAGGGTCTTATCTATGGTCAAATAGAACAAACTATTTATGCAAACAAATGACTGATGTTAAGTTGTGGCTGTTATATAGCAATAGTTGAAACCATTTAACTGTGTGCAAAAAAGAGCTCAAGCTCTTTTAAAAGTGTTTTCTACAAAATGTGTTTACATATATATATATATATATAAAGCGGATTTGGCATTAAATATCCTACAACGGTAGGTATGTTATAAAACCCAATCAAGCCAAATCCTGTATATTTAACATATATGTAAAAAGGGGATTTGGCATTAAATGATCTACACTGATCGATATGCCATAAAACCCAACCAAACCAAATCCTATATATTTAATATATATGTATAAAGAGGATTTGGAATGAAATAACCTGCAGTGCTATAAAATCCAACCAACTCAAGCCAGTCTTATTTCTTAATATCGTTTTTATATCATTTTTTAATTCACGATAAACAGATTTTATCTTTTATATATACAGGGTTTCGAGAAAGCTTTGTTATAAATTCAGTTTTATTTTTCATCAAGATCAGTCTGTAAAAAAGGGGTATTTTTTAATAAATTTATTGTTGTAATTGCTCATCTTCAAGCTGTCTCGGAGGAAGTTCCGGTGGCGTAGTGGGAAACGTGCCGGACTGTGACTTTGTAGTAAGCGAGTGTCGAACCTCAGTCACACTACTGAGTTAGCACTTTGGACGAATACACTTGGGAAAGGTATAAAACCCGTTATCCCTTCAGCTATGGGTTAAATTGTAACACTACTGTTCTTCTACAAGGCTCGCTTTGATATTGAATAACGCAGGAAACGTTGATATGCCATTAAATAAATACCAAACTGTCTCACGTTGATGTGAAGCAAGTTCTATAAAAATATTTTGCATTGGATTTTCAGCATTATCTTTAATCATTTAAGTTTTTTGTGGAGGTTTCATTTTGACGAGAGGCCGGCATATCGGAGGAAGAAACAATTGTAATCTCCCAGATTGGAGAACAAAAGGAGTAATAAAGTCTTTCTTTTTTTGTCTAGGTTTGGTTGGTTTGTTGGGTTTTATCGCATATCAACCTTTGTAGGTTATTTAACGCCAAATCCATTTTTATGTAAATAATCTGTTCTATTTAAAACAATTCAGTTTAGCATAAGTACACAGTTTAATTGTCAAAAACGTTTCTATTTCAAACTATTCAAGCAGTTATATGTAACAATCTAGTTAAGTGTAAATACAGTTTTAATGTCGAAAAACAGTTCTATTTCAAATAATTCAGTTAAGCATAAGCACGCAGTTTAAATGTAAGTACAGTTTAATTGTCAAAAACATTTCTATTTTAAGCTATTCAGTTTACTCAAACAATTCAGTTTAGCATAGGTATGCTGTTAGTTCTATTTAACCCATAGAAAGGACCCTTATCAGGTGCTACCACTCCAGGCCAGAATGGACCTGGGAGCGATGGCAATGAAGGGGTACTCCGCATTCCCCAAAGCTCCAGCAACACTGGAACCTCACCATCAGATTGTTTATTGTCATATACAGGACACTCGTTTGGGGGGGGGGTTATCTCTCTACAGAGAAGCAATCGGTGTATTCTACAGCCCCAGCCGACGGGGCATTTTTTTTGTCTACGTTTTAATCAGCCTACATATCACTACAATAACTCACTTGTGTTAATGTGCTCAATTTTTTCATACATTTATATAAATGAAAGAATGTCTGATCGATTCATATTGCTTGTTAATTTACAAACTGAGGCATCTCACTCGGCTGGAATTGTAGAATACACTGACTGCAGAGGTATAAAACCCGCACCCTAATGCGTCTCATAGATATGGCACTCAACTATCTGAGGGTTAGACACCAGTCTTAAAGTTTGAGGAATGTGGAGTTCACCTTTATTTGCCATTACTCCCAGGTCCACTCTGGACCGGAGCGGTAGTACCTGTTAGGCTCCCATCTATGAGTCAAATAAAACTAGTGTCCTGGGTATGATACTCAACCATCTGGGGTTGAGGCTTCAGCCCTGGAGCTTTAGGAAATATGGAGTACCCCTTCATTGCTATTACTACCAGGTCCACATTGACCCGGAGTGGTAGTACCAATTATGGCTCAAATAGAACCGTTTAACTGGGTGCAATGAAATGATTGATGATAAATTAAATTGTTAGTGTTACGTAGTGATGCTGGAAACTATTTACGTGTTTAAATAAAACTATTTGTATTAGTTATCAATACTTGAAGCCATTTAACTGTGCACAAATGAATGAATAATGTTGAATTGAATTATTAGTGTTTAATACGAATACTTGAAACCATTTAATTGTGTACAAATAAAACTCTTAGTATGAGCGATACTTGAAACTACTTCATTCTGTTCAAGGAAATTATTAATACTAAATAGAATTACACGTGTTTGATAGCAATACTTGAGACTATTTATCTATGTGCAAATAGCAGCAACATCTGAGGGCAAACAAATTATCTCTAACTTATTTGATAATAAAATTACCAAGAAACTATTCACTTACAAATCTTAAATGCATAACCATGTAATTATGTGCAAACAAATAAACACTGACTCATTTAAAAATGTTTTCCTCTAACAATTAGTTTACAACTCCTATATATTTACTATATTTGTATATAGAGGATATGGCGTTAAATAACCTACAAGGGTTGATATGCCATAAAATCCAACCAAACCAAATCCTATATATTTAATATATATGTATAAAGAGGATCCCCAGCTCAGTCGGGTGGGACTGAAGAATACGCCGATAGCATCTCTGCAGAGGGGTAATACCCCTCATCGAGTGTCCAAGCTATAAAATTTAACCATCTGAGGGAGTGACTCCAGTCCCAGTCCTAGAACTTTGGAGAATGTAGAGTACAAATTCATTTCCATTACTCCCAGGTCCACTCTGACCCGGAGTGATAGTAACAGTTAGGGTCCCATCTGTTGTTCAATCAATACTATTTAATCATTTTTCTAAACTTAAAACCATTTAACTATGGGGTTAATGTTAAACTGAATTAATATTACGTAGCAATTCTTAGAATAATTTATCTATGTGCAAAAGAGTTAGCTCTGGCTTGCTTAGAAAAAATTTTACCTCCAAACTATTTGCTGATAAATTATATATATATATATATATATATATATATATATATATATGATTTTTCATCAAATTACCAACTAGGGTTGATATGCCATAAAACACAAATATCTATACCTCTCTCACTATTTTAGCGTATCTGTCAATCGGTTTTGCTAAATCTGTCTGAGCGAAAGAGTAAGTTTAAAAATCCAGATAGCGAAATCAGTCCACCACTTGGTTGAACAAATTAAACTTAGCAGAGTATGTCGAAATCTTACATTACTGCAGTAGCCACGTAGGAAACGAACTTGTGAACTGATCACCTACACGTGCCTGTTAAATGTTACAGCAGAACAAGGGCCAGAAGCCAGGGTCTGTAGAATACACCGACAGCATATCTGCAGAGGAGTAAAACCCTGGCAATGAGTGTTCTAGATATGAAATTAAACAATCTGATAGGCTCCAGTAATGCTGGAGCTTTGGGAAATGCTAATACCCCATCATTACCAACGCTCCCAGGTCCACTCTGGTCAGGAGTGGTAGTACATGATAGAGTTCGATCTATTGGTCAAATAGAACGGTTGGATATTTAAACGGAGCAAACAAATAACTGATGTTAAATTGAATTGCTTGAAATAGAACAGTTTGATTATTCAACTATGTGTAAATAAATGACTGATGGTTAATTGAATTGTTAGTGATACTTCGCAATACTTGGAACCATTTAACTTTGTTGACTTATGCTAAATTAAAGTGTTAGAAATAGAACTGTTTGGTTATTTAACTGTGTATAACGACAAAATGTGTTTACGAATCATATATACATGTGTGTGTGTGTGTGTGTGTGTGTGTGTGTGTGTGTGTGTGTGTGTGTGTGTGTGTGTGTGTGTGTGTGTGAAAAGAGGATTTGGCATTAAATTACCAACAATGGTTGATGTGCCATAAAACCAAACCATGAACAAGATCATTTAGCCAACTCCTAACGAATTAGTAAATTTTTAAATAGGAAGACAAACCAACCCACAATTTTTTTAGGGTAAAAAAATCTAGGCTATTTGATGTTAAGAGAAAAACTAAAAATAATCAAAGAAAAAGCTCAAAGTCCTAAGCAAGCATTTTTGGTTCCAAAGATTACTACTCACTTATTTCTCTCTCTCTCTCTCTCTCTCTCTCTCTCTCTCTCTCTCTCTTATCTTTGAAACTGTTATCTTCCTCCTTGTTTCTTCTTTGTAGCCAGTGCCGCCGCCGCCGTGTTGTCTCGGTTGTGCCCAACATTGAGATAAACACGCTAAATTTGGGCAGAAACACACACACACACATACATACATACATACATACATACATACATACATACATATAGCTTAGCATATCATTACCTTTTTGTAAGTTTGTCCCATACTTGTGGTCTTGTACCAGATTGATCAAAGTTTAGCAAATAAGCTGATATGTGTTATATCTATCTATCTGTTTATATATATATATATATATGTGTGTGTGTGTGTGTGTGTGTGTGAATGGGCATGTATAATTACATATATATATGTGTGTGTATACATATTTATTTATGTGTTTGTATGTATATATATATATATATATATATATATAAACATGTTTTTACTTGTATCTATGTTAATATGTGTATATATATATATATAAGTACATATGTGTGGGTATACTTTTATATGTACTTATGTGTTTGTGTATATATATATATATATATATATATATATATATATATAGAGAGAGAGAGAGAGAGACAGAGATTCCGTACGTACCACTAGATGTTCATATTATATATATGTGTATATATATATATGTGTGTGTGTGTGTGTATACATATATATGTATATTACTTCTTATATATACGCATACATTGTAACATATTGTTATAAATATACATATATGTGTGTGTGTGTGTGTGTGTGTGTGTGTGTGTGTGTGTGTGTGTGTGTGTGTGTGTGTGTGTGTTTGTGTGTGTGTGTGTGTGTCCTGATGTTTTAACTTCTTTATATAATAAAGAATATATATTGTGAGTGTGACAGAGGGAATCAGTTAGTGTCAGTTCGTACTGAAATAATGCATAGCAAATCACACAGATGTTTGGTGTTTGATTCATATACGTAATTAACTATACAAAGAAAGTGTTATCCAATCCTTCAGAGAATTTGAACAGAAATATCAATCTTCTCGTCTGCTACCCTAAAGTTTCACCGTGTCTCTGCCAACATTTCTTACAACCCCTCAATAACCCTCATAATCTATCAAATGCTTCGAGCTTTTGAGGATGACATTTTTCGCCATAACCTCTCTGAATTATCACGTTTAGTTTTGTTTTATTAATGGCATATTGACCACTCATGGGTAATTTCATGCCGAAATTTTATTGATTTGTAATTTATAATCATAGCTATTCATATTATCAACGTTTCAATCCAATCATCTTTTATCCTTTTTCATTTGTTCTTAACAATGATGATTGGTTTGCACAGTTATAGAGTATCAAGAATTCTTATCTAATTCCGATCACTTATACACAATTCATGGTTTCCAGAAACAGAGTTACATGCTCACAAGTATTACTTTTGAATACGAATAAACCCAGCTGGGTGGGGGAGTGTGTAGAATACATAGACTGCATCTATTCTGAGGGTTAAGACCACTCACTAACGAGTGTCGTCGATATGACATTAAACCATCAAGCTTTGGAGATTTGGGAAAGGTGGACTAAATCTTCCTTGCCATTACTTCCGGGTCCACTCTGACTCGGAGTGGTAGCACCTGATAGGGTCCTATCTAGGGTTCTAATAGAGCAAACGAAGTGTGCAAACAAATGACTCATGTGAAATTTTGACTGTTACGTAGAAATACTTGAAACCATTTAACTGTCTGCATAAAGCGCTAAGACTCGTTTAAGAATGTTATCTACAAAATGTATTTACATATGATATACATATATATATATATATATATATATATATATATATATAAGAGAATTTGGCATTAAATAACTTACAATGGCTGATAAGCCATAAAACCAAACCAAACCAAATCATATATATTTAATATATATGTATAAAGGGAATTTGGCATTAAATAACCAACAATGGTTGATATACCATAAAACTAAACCAAACCAAAATAAAATATGAACAACTCCAAACAGATCTTTTTGACCCGTATAAAAGTAAAGTCGACGACTACAGTCGATGGTGACCCGAAGGCTCATTTTTCAATAAATACTACACCCAGGTGAAGGGGAGGGCGCTACTCATTTCCCTGGATTGCTTCCCTTTACCCTTGATCCGTACCTTATAATGCTGA
>CAUZXS010002952.1:182500-189137 GCA_963585895.1 Sepioteuthis lessoniana | reverse complement strand
ACGGAATATATATCAAACAGGCGACATCACCACACTAGATGGAACCCCTATTGAACTAGTAGACAAATTCATCTACCTCGGAAGCAGCGTATCATCAACAGAAAAGGACATCGACACGCGGCTAACGAAGGCATGGACAGCTATCGATAAGCTATCGATCATATAGAAATCAGACCTGACCGATAAAATGAAACGCAGTTTCTTCCAGGCAGCGGTCGTATCGATACTGCTGTATGGATGCACTACTTGGACGGTAACTAAACGGCTGGAGAAGAAGCTAGACGGCAATTACACAAGAATGCTGCGAGCAATATTGAACAAGTCCTGGCGGCAACACCCCACAAGGCACCAACTATACGGCCATCTGCCTCCCATCGCGAAAACTATCCAAGTTAGACGAACCAGACATGCAGGACACTGCTGGAGAAGCAGGGACGAGCTCATTAGTGATGTACTCCTATGGACCCCCTCATATGGCCAAGCAAAAGCAGGACGACAAGCACGAACACACATCCAGCTGCTATGTGAGGATACAGGGTGTGGCCTAGAAGACCTGCCAGAGGCGATGAACGATAGGGAGAAGTGGCGAGAGAGGGTCAGGGATATCCGTGCCTGCAGCACGACATGATGATGATAATGTTATTTTAACAATCGTTTTCAATCATTAGCCAATATTTGAGTATTACGGGGCTCTATCCTGTATACTAAGGACTCTCACTCAAACACGAGTTTTGTTATATATACATATATATATAAAAGTTGGGAACCGTAGTCGAGGGCGACTAGAAGGCTCCCTTTTCTATAGCTACTACACTGAGGTGTAAGGGAGGGCGCTACTCCTTTCCCTGGATTGTTCCACTTTACCCTTGATAGGTACCTTATATTGCTGAGTGCTAAGCAAGGAGGTATTAAGTACCATTTTTAAAGTCTTAGGTATGACGCGACTTGAGATTGAACCCCGGTCTCCCGGACCATTGGCGAATATATATCATCACAGAATGTAAGAATAAAAAATGCGGAATATAATAAGAGAAAGAAAAACCTATACCCTCGAAAACCCCAAAAAGACATTCATAATAAATAAGTATTTAAGCTGCAATCAAAAACAGAGTCTACGTAATCGATTCTAGCAAACGTAAAAAAATATGCATACGTTCTACACAAACACCAAATACTAGAATAACCTTCACAAAAGTAATGTTAAATTACCTGAAAACAGAAAACTCTATGTTTCAAAAGAGCTATATAAATGCAACAACGGTATATTCAAAATAAAACTTTAGCATATCCATGATATGGCCATGCGCTAAATGGGTGAAATGGACATCGAATGTTGGTAACATATATACATAGAGAACATAGGAATCCCTAAATTCGAAAACACGTAACGACTTCTTTGTTCAGGTACGAAACCTTTTTATTACTTTTGAGTTAAAGGTTTCGACATAAGGAGAGAGACCCAATCTTTTTATGCTGGCTTCTTCATCTGGCCCCTATCTCGTGCGGCACCCACGGCGCGCAAATTCGTCTCGCCTCAGCGAGCACCAAAAGTCAAACCTCTTCGTTCGGCGTCTAGTTTCAACTCCTTAATTTTTTTCGAAATCCCCAAAATCCTCCGCGCGCTTCCGGTGCGTGACGTCACCCGCACTTTGTCACCCGTTTCATCATCTCAGGCTATTGTGACATCTCTGAGTGACATGTCCGCTCTCTGCGCGCGCACGCGTTACTACCTGCATCAAGGTTGCACCTAACTAACCCGTGAGCTGAGCCGAAAGGTTCTCAGCCTAACTAAACCCAAAGGCATGAACCGAAATCCCTCGGCTATTATATTACAAAACCAATATACCAAACTGACGAGTACACCTTTCTCAAAAAAATTCATCGAAAAATCAAACCCACATTAAGCTGAATTTAACTATATACTCTGTGAATATGAAATAATATCCAGCTTAGACAACTGGGAGTGTAAAATACATCGATTGCACCTCTGCAGAAGGGTAAGACCACTTAATGCGTGTCTTGCATATAACTCAAAACAATCTGATGGTGAGGCTCCAGTAATGCTGGAACCTTGAAGAATGCGGAGTGCCTCTTCATTGCCATAGCTCCCGAGTCCACTCTGGCCCGGAGTGGTGGCCGCATATAGGGTCCTATCTATTGGTCAAATAGAACAGTTTGATAATTTAAACTGAGAGAAAACAAATGACGTGGTGCGATAGACAACAACTATGGAAGGCAGTAATTACTGGGGATACGGTTACAAGACTCATCATTCCTATTCGAGGTCGCGGTAAAATCACCTGAAGAAGGCCAGAGGTGAAATTTGGCCGAAACGTAGTGAAAGAAGAAACAACACAAAAAAAACCTACCAAGATGAGGACAGAAAAGTCCGCAATAAATAAAAATTAATTCAACAAATGACCTACGCTAAATTTAATTGTTAGAAATAGAACTGTTTGATCATATAGCTGTGTGTAAACAAATGACTGGCGTTTAATTGTTAGTGATTCATAGCAATACTTAGAACCATTTAACTGTGTGAAAAAGAATGAGCTTAGGCTTGTTTTAAAATATTATCAACAAAATGTGTTTACAAATCATATATATTGCGTGCCTCCATATACATAAGACCCATGTGACTACCCTATTATATCTGCTCACTCGGTATATATATATATATATAGTATCTCAATATATATAGAACCAACCAACCAACCAACAAAAATGGGACCCATGTGACTGCTAATAACTCTACTACTAATAATGTGTTCTTTTTGTTTCAGATTTGAAAATAGTATACTATAACAACTATTAACCCTTGATCAGAATGCCTTGGACAAGAGAGGAAAAATATTGGTCTGATGAGTAGAGTGTTCACCAATGGTCCGGGAGACTAAGGTTCAATCCCAGGTCGAGTCTTACCAAAGACTCAAAACATGGTACTTGATTCTCCCTTGTTTAGCATTCAGCATTATAAAATTAGGATTAAGAGTAAAATGGAGCAATCCAGGGAAAAGAGTTGCGCCTTCCCCTACGCGTTGGTGTAGTGTTATATTTTGACCTTCGACCCGGCCCAAAAATGCTATTCCAAGGTGATGCACCGGAAGGAAGTGACACATTCCAATGGCCAGTAATCGAAAGAGATCGCGTGGGCGGATTAAGGCTAATAATATGGGACAAGGTGAAGGTCCCACTTTGCCAATACAGACTGATGCACCGGAAGAGAGTGACCTCTGAACTGCATGACAGTTATTTCCGCTTGATGACGATTAAACATTCGATTTCAAAGATCCAGTGGGCGATCGTGTGGGCGTTGAATTATTGTTTAACTCAGTTGAGTTCGGGTCCCAGAGCAGTTGCCAGTAGAATTCCAGACAGCTAGAGACCAGATGTGGCAGGGAAAGCCACACCCGACCGAGGGGGTCCTCGGAAACCCCCGATGGAGTTAGGGGTCCAGAGAAGATGCTGATAAGATGCCATAAAGAAAGTCAGCATCCAGCAGAGTGAGCCCTAGGCCGCCGGTTGAACATCAAGAGAACAAGAAAGACACAACGTGACGGTCATAAGTAGTGGAGGTCAAAATATGAAGTTTATGTTCGGTCTCCAGCACCCTCTCACATGCAAACCCTTGAACAACCCTTTCGAACCCTTGCAATAAAGTGAGAGGTAAATATATTTGTAAAGAAGTCTTCCTGTGTCTTCCTTCATGCGTCCTTCATTCCTGCGTCTTTCTGCGTGCGTCTGTCTTTATTGTTGTGTCGTTGAATGGTGCATGAACATGTAAATGACTATATAACAGTAGTAGCTATCGAAAAGGGAGCCTTCGAGTCACCCTCGACTAAGGTCGCCAACAATTTATTTGGAGACAAAATCATTCAAAATTGTCTCAAAATAGATGCTACTATTAATATGATAATGATTTATTACTGAGACAAGAAACTCAAAAAGAGCTTGCATGACCTAGAAACTGATATAATTACAACCCTGCCCCCCCCAAAAAAAAACCGAAACAAACATTGATTTTGTGTACCTAGCTCAAAGAATGCATTTTTTACAGGACGTGTTCCAAATGACCTTCATTGCACATGTCTCAGTAATAAATCATTATCATATTAATGGGTTTCATCTATTTTGAGACACACTGTAAAAAAAGGATGTGAATAAACGTTTAATTTTAGTTTTTTTTCCAGTTTTACTGATCATAATGGAACACTTTGCAGGTGTATGAAAAATAGTTTTAAAACCAATTATCTATCTGTCTATCTATCTATCTCTGTTCTTAATTATCTATCTATCTATCTGTTTGCTTGTGTGTGTGTCTAGGCAGGATTTTGCTTTGAAACATGTTTGATTAAATATGACAGACTCTTAGCTTTTGTCTATTTTATAGTTGATCTGGTCAAGTCTTCGTGTGATATCGTTTGACATCTGAATGGAATGAATTAAAAAAAGCGCCATATTTTTATCCAGTAGTTTATATACCTGTGTTTTTCATTTCAATGTTCGTTAACCCGAAGATGTCTCCAGCTGGGGCCGAAAGTATTTGTGAAAAATATGGCGCCGTTTTTAATTCATTCCATCCAGATGTCAAACGATATCACACGAAGACTTGACCAGATCAACTATAAAATAGACCGAAGCCAGGGGTCTGCCTTATTTAATCAAAATATATATATATATATAAGTTGGGATTTCATTGACAGAAACTTTATGTGAAATTGTGCAAAAGTAGCCCCTAGATCCTATCGAATATCTTTCTGATAAAAAGGGAAAATGAACATTTAAAGATGGTGATAGAAGCTAAGATACAGAGAATAAAGAAAATGGCTTGCATGGTGGGAGAAAAACGTCATGTGAATGACAGACGAAAACAGTTACTTGAAATGCGGCGTCAAGAAATATTAAGACAAAAAGAAGTAAAAAACAAACAAACTTGAAATGGAAAGGATTCGCCGAAGAAATCTCTATTCCCAAGAAAGGAAGCATAAGAATGGACAAAAATCTTTGTTTATTTGTCACTGCCTCCCACCAGACACGACTTGACACATGGTCAAAAGCCTGAACGCCGATTAAAGTGGGGATAAAGGGAAGGGGAAAGTCGGGAACGAGCCTAGACTCGAACCCTGCTGATCTATGCTGCTCATCGGCTCACTTGGTGCAATGTGAGCCTGATGAAGCAAGCAGTTTCACGAACCCAAATGTGGGTCCGGGCACGTATGCCGGGTTATGGCTTGAACTAGACACCAAGGTCTAGTGCCATACATAGGTTTCGAGAAAGTCCGCAGGGGACCTCTATGGACAAACATTTTTGCATACTATGACAGCAGAATCAGATGCTGGTTTTACGAAGATGAACAAATAAATTAAAATCTCACTTTTCAAAAGTTTCATGTTTTAGAACGATCAATCTATTTGTGTGCATATATATATATATATATATATATATATATATGTGTGTGTGTGTGTGTGTGTGTGTGTGTGTATGTGTGTGTGTGTGTGTGTGTGTAGGCAGCATTTTTCTTTAAAACATGTTTGATTAAATAAGATAGAACTCTAATATGCAGAACTCTTCAAGGGAAAACTCTTCAAGGAAGAATTATTCGAAGAATTTCACAAGGAAGAACTTTTCTATAAAGAATTCTCAAAGAAAGAACTTTTCAAAGAACTCTTTCGTGAAAAACTCTTTAATGTTCAATACTTCAAAGAAGAATTCTTTCAGGAAAGATTCTTCAAGGAATAATTCTTTGAGGAAGAACATTTTCGAAAAAGAATTTTTTAAAGTGTTTTACAGAAGAATTATCAAATGCAGAAGTATTCAAATAAAAATTCTGAAAGGAAGAATTATCCAAGAAAAAAATGTTGACCAGTAATTTTTCAAGGAAGAATTTTTCAAAGAATAAGTCTTCAAAGAAGAACACTTTAACGTGGAATTCTTCAATGAATGATATTTTGGGGAATAACCTTAACAGAAATAATTTGTTAGGTTCTTGAAGGAAGAAGTTTTTTTTATATAACTTTATGTGAAAAAATTCTCGAGTTTCAAGATACGAGATAGATAGATAGATAGATAGATAGATAGAAACACTGAGAGAGAGATAATGATAAGAAATGAAACAAGATAGATATGAACAGGTTGACGCAGATAGATAGATAGATGTAAGTAGTATGAGATATATAATAAATATGCTGAGCTAGCTAGCTAGCTAGGAACAGGGTGAGTGAGAAAGAGACAGAGAGACGAGTGAATGTGAACATAGATAGATAAATAGATAGATAGATAGAAACACTGAGAGATAGATAATGATAAGAAACGAAACAAGATAGATATGAACAGGTTGACGCAGATAGATAGATAGATAGATAGATAGATAGATGTAAGTAGTATGAGATAGATAATAATTATACTGAGATAGATAGATAGATAGATAGATAGATAGAATTCGGTTGCTTGAGAAAGAAAGAAAGAAAGAAAGAAAGAAAGTATCACGTAAAAAGAAATTTAAAAGAAATAAAGGATACAATAGCAGATCAGTCGTTGAGGAGCGAATTTACGATTAATGGTTTGCGTGACTAATTTCACATCGATCGCTTTTCAGGAATTGATTTCCAAAATAAAAATAAACTTACGAATGCAGTC